>JAKOGI010000132.1:682500-700000 GCA_029747015.1 Carnegiea gigantea | reverse complement strand
GTAGTCTATGGGGATTCATGAACACCCCTATTCTTTAAAAAAAATTCTAATGGGATATTTTAAGGGGGGTTAGATTACTATATGTTGACACCTCTAAAATAGGTCAAAAAGTTACGTACGCTTACTATTTCTTAAAAAAGGCTCCTTAAGTCGTAGTTCAGCTTACTTCCTATGTGTGAGCAAAAGATTTCGAACCCAGTTTGGACCCGAACTCAGTTAGATCGATTCCAGGACCAGTTCCAAATTTAAGATTCAATAATAACTGGATCCGGTACTGAGTGCTGAAATTTTGGACCCAGACCTGGACCTAGTACCCGGTCAAATTGCAAAGAATTTTGATGAAAATATAGAAAGTAAATCATTCTTCCTCAAGTGATATATCTTTTGTATGGAGTCCCAACTCTCAACTACCGCAATTTAACCATTTATCTTTTTTGCTTTTAATTTATCCCCAACTTACTTTTTATGTATTTCAACTGTCATAAATTTCTTCCTTCAAGTTTTGGTTCTTCTCCTCATGAACATATTTATTTTTATATTATTTTGACAGTTTTCTCTCTTTATTTCAAGTGAATTAAATAATTTTCAGGTTTCTCATTCGTTTTATAATCTTGATTTGTGAATTTCTGATTGACATTGCCTCCAATTCTCTGAGTTAATTTTAAGCATGTGAATCTTTTTATTGCTTGTTTCATATTTAATTTAGCCTTATAATTTAGTTTATAGGAATCTAGCTTCAAATATGATTTCTCAATTTTCTTCAATCCCTCCCCCTCCCTATATTTTTAGGGAAAAATGAGAAAACATAAACAATATTACTTAGGAATTGGGTACCCGTAATAGAACCTGGTATCGGGTCTCGAACCGGGTCCAAATTCTAGGATCCGATTCCAAAAAGGTCTGGGACCGATTCCAAATTTTAGATCCCGACTCCAACAAAATCGAATTTCGATTCAAACCAACAGAATATTCAATCCTGCTCACCCCGATTACTTCCTAGCATTACTAATAAGCTTGGGATTTTACACGGGTGGTATGTACCCCGTAGTTTGGTATGTCTCTCATTTTCCTGAAATTGAAAAATATTTTACGTACTATTCATTAATAGGGTACGACAAAAACTTAGATACCATTCTTATTAGAAAACGCTAAACGTGACATACTTCAAATCAATTCCTAGGCCCTACTAATTTCCTTCTAAACAAATTTTGACTTCAACATTTGATACCATACCACTTAGAGATAGGTAGCGGACTGGATATCTATTGGATTAAACTAATGGTCGGCGCGTTCAAAATAGGGTTAGTAAAGGGTCGAGTCAATAATAGACTGGTTAATATTGGGCCAGCCCATCAAGGCATATTAACGGACCGAACCGGACCGGACTACCCTATTAATGGCCCGTTTAATGACCTATTTTTTTTCAACCTATTTGACACACTAGTTTACATGCATGTTCTAATTGGTTAAGTTTATTACCAATACTTTGTACGTAATAATAATTATTATACACCTTTTTTGGCACAAGTTTGTTCTGTTTTTAAATGAGCCCAAAGCAGGCCGCCCATGGGTGACTCGACCCGACCCGTTTATTAGCTTCGTTGTGTGTTTTCTAATTTTGAATTTGGACTATTTCAGTTCGGTTGGAAAATTATAGAGACACTAGTTGAAAAATTAACTCGACAAAAACACTTCTTAGGTGGTAATGGACGGGCTATGGGCGGGTCGGGTTGATTGGCCCATAACCCAACCTGGCTCATCAACAAATCTGGTTTGTTAATGGGCTGGCCCAGTCCGGCCCAACCCTGTCCGTTACCCACCCCTATATATATAAAACAAGTGGCCAGTAATTGAATTGCCTGAGATTTTGTGGATATCGTATACATGGATGTATGACTGTAAGCCTGATAAAAGTGAACTAAATCAAATAATCTGAATCCATACCTACACCTCAACATCTGAAAATTGCTAACCCAAGTGGATCCAAACCTAAAAATTATAATATGAACCAAATTGAACTCAATCCGAATAGTTCCCACCAAAGTGTCCTTTTTTTATGTGTGTAAGACATACTCATATTAAACCAAATATCAATAAACCTGAAATCAACCCATATTAAAAATGATTCAACCGGAAATCAAATTCAAACCAAATCTTGTTAATCTAAATTAATCCGATCTGAAACTAAACTGAATAATCCATTTATAAGATGCATGCATGAGTTTCGTGAGCCTAAACGTACGAGGGCAATGCTTCCGAATCTTAGCTTATGCTGGGAGGACGAGATGTAACTGAAGGCATACATACATGATGCGTGTAGTATATATGCTGCATGCATGCATGCATTAATGTGGGCACATGGCAGCAATTAATGGGGGTGGCAGGCTGGTTATTTTTCCCATATTTGTTGAGCCACCATGGGTCACTCCCTTCAACCCCCATTCGTTCTTTTCCCCCCTTTCCACAACTCATCTTATTTAGTATAGCCACACCTTGTTGTATAGGTAGTGTACGTTTTACTTTGCTTTTGTCTTACTCCTTCGAATTGGTAAAACTAACACCCTAACTCTTTATCTAATTTCCCTTAAGGTTCATTCATCGACACTAGAAGTGTTGGCTGCTGTAACGGTTACATTGATTATTCTATTAATTTAGTAGTTACAACGTGGTTAATTAATTATGTATTAATCATACCCATTAAATGGATCTCTATTGACAGTTTCAACTTAGTGCTACCTAATTTTGAATCGGTGACACAAACCAAAATAGCAGGCCTAAATCTCTCTCCCCTCCTCTCACGCTAGGCTCATCATCATTTGGATTCGGGTTTGGAGCGTGATAACTACGGTGACTCAAATAGTGACCGTCAGTCCTAGTTCAACACTATGTGGGCAATTATCAAGCAGCAGATTTCTATGCTTTCGCACTACGGTGTGTCCTTAATCTACCTTTAGGAATACTTTGTCTATAAAATTGTTGATGTAATACAACTCTATGTTATTTCATGCATACATACTCTCACGTGTTTGATAACAGTCAGAACACGTATGTGAAGTGGGATTATTTTACATTAATACATTAGTACACTTTGAATATATATGTTAACTAGTCAGTAGTGCCATTGCATTATGCATTTTAACTTGAAAGGCAAGGCAAATTTTGGGTTATTCGTGTTTGTCATTTGAATCAAACAAAGTGATGATGTAAAAGCTCTAAGTAGTGCAAACTGTGTCCCCATGAATACTATGTTTCAAGATTGATAAATTTAATAAAATTAATTCAAAATTATTTAATTTTTTATTAAGAATATATATATATATATATATATATATATATATATATATATATATATATATATATATAGGAAAACTCTTATACACAAATTTAAAATTAGAACGAGAAGAATCCATGACGATATATATCTTTTTTTGGTGGAAATCACAAATACAGATATTGACTTCTTGGCTCCTGATGGCATTAAGTTATCACTTTTTTTCCATAGTGGTAGTAAAGTTATTTTTCTTTTCCATAATAGCACTAAGTTTTCAATTTGAGTTCACCGTGACACTAGAGGACCTAATTACTTCTATAGCCAGTTGTACTTAGATCTTTTGAACTTTATTGAACTGTAAATGCTAAATAGTTAAATAGAAAAACAAAAAATGCAAAAAGAAAGTGTTAATAAAATTCATGTTTGTCCATTTTATCTACACTTCCCACTCTCTAAACCCACCAAAGAACCCCAGGCTTCAAATGACGACAAATAAAGTCTTTCACATTAAAATAGGTCTTACGCAACTCAAAAGGGAAATAAAAAAAATCAAGTATGATTATGCATACATGCAATTAGTTTCTTTATATTTAGCGCCACTTTGAATTCAAATTGAAACGCATATATGGTGCTATAGGAAAAGAAAAAAAAAAAATGATAACTTGATACCACAAAGGGTCAAAAACTCTATAATATCCATTGACAGCAACAAAGAATGAGAATTACCTTGCTCAGTGGACTCTAGATCTCGTCTTATCTTAATAATAGTACCAACTTAATTGTAATGTTAAATATTGGGAAGTTAAATACAACCACTTATCAAACACTCCTCCAATTTTAAAATTTAACATCACCATTTTAAAAATTGAGTTTCACCATGATCTCTTTACTTGCATACATAAGATACACGATATCTTTTCACGAATGAGTAACATTAACGGATTGGATATATTTGGCCAAGCTCAAACTTTGAACTTTACTGACTTCTCCCTTCACATCTTTTATTCTCTTAATATCCCGTCATTAAACACGAAAATTTTGATGAAAAATCATGAATAGATATATTTTAGTGTATAAGACCTACCCTGGACCTCCCACCATTAGTTTAAACTTCTGGTTGAGATCGTTCATGAACATAGTATCAAAAACTTTATGAATAAAAGGTCTTAGATTCGAATCTCAATAGCCCTAATATTGATTATTGGGCAAGATAAGGATAAGATTTGTAGCGTCCACATTTCAAATTCAAAGGACACTCACATTAACGGACATGTTAGAATAAAACATATTTCTAATCTTTCGATTATCAGTCCAAACTTTTGGTTGTGATGGTCCTTAAACAATATAGTTTCTTGCTTTCTTGGCTTATCAAAGGATAAAGTTGTGCAAATTTTACTTCTTCAACCATCATCTATTATAATTGGATTTATATGAAGTGAATTATTGTTAATGTACCTGTTTGCTTGAAAATAAGCTTTAAATTTATGCCGCAAGTGAACGGTATATCGCCGCGTACTTCGGGCGTCATCCACTGAGAACAAGATCTTAGGGTATCTAACTTAGTGATTAGGTTGAATCTAGAGAGGTGAAGAATAAGTTTAAGAGTGAAATAAACAGAGGTTAGGCAAACCAGTAATCTAAAATTCAATTGGGGAAAGAACTTGGGTGGAAGGATTAATCACTAGTGGCTACTTATTCATACTAGGCATGAATTCTCGAACTTGATTTAATCGACAAATGATTCATAAAGGGGGTGATTGACTTGTTTAAGACCACCCAAACCTTCTTTCGAAGAGTAAGGGTAACCTTAATCACCAAGCCCACCTATTTTCATGGGGGCCTTTGAAGGTTAAGGATGAATATGGCCAACTTGCACCTGATAAGGCCTTGGGTTATTTTCATACCTAAGACTTGTTCTCTCTTCTTCTATCCACAAAGAGTGAATACCCACCTCTCGGTGTGATTATTCACCCCAAGTTTTGGATGAAATGTCCTTTTGGACATTTCATCGAACAGTTGGTGGGCAGAAGATGAGACCCATGAATAACTTGAAAAATTGAGGCAAAACAAGTTCACACCAAGTTTATTCGGCCATCTTAGCTCCTAACCCCCAAAACAAATTGAGGAAACTGCTCACTAATCATCATCTCAATAATCCAACAATCACAACAAGCATGCCCAAATAAGCTAAACAAACCAACAAAAAGAGAAAAAGAGAGAGAGAGAGAGAGAAGAACAAACTTAGATTAATGGAATGAAGAATGGAAGTCTTCAAGATCTTCAATCAACAAAACCCAAGAACCTTAACTACTCTTAACCCTAAAGTTAAGCCTAGAAAGTGTTTACAGTACTTTTTCAAGAGAAAAATTAAGCATCCTCCGTAATTAGAAAAAACGAGGTATTTATAGGCTAAGTGAACTGGGCAAATGAGACAAGAGTCGCCCTGGAGACACCCTGGCCGTCGCCAAGCAGGGCGGTCCAAGGGACAGGCGACGGCCAGCTGGTCATGGGGGCGACGGCCAGCTGGTATCCCTAGAAGATATATAAAAGGTGGGTGACGGCCGTCGCCACCTCCTGGAGGAGCGGCGGTTTGGCTGTCGACTGTGGAACGGCCGTGATCTGTCCTTGTGCCTTGAAAACTTTATATTTGCCTTGCTCACTTGTTCCCCTCAAGCCTTTGGGTGATCCGCCTTACTCTCGCCTTGCCTTTTTCAAGTTTTAGCTGTCCCTCTTCCTTGAATGTCTTATAAGTACCTTCAAAAAGTCATAAAAGGGATTAAAATAAGGCAATGACGTTAGAAGAGGCATTATATGGTCAAATTCTCCTAAATCAAAGGAGAGTTATGGAAAAATGAACCAAAAAGGGGATGCGAGCTTAGTCAAAATCCTGATTTATCAGTACCCGCTACTTTTAGTGAATAACCATGAAAGGAATGGTTTAGTGGGATTTGACACATCTTACCATCCTCCATGACTTCCCCTACCTAAAATGTTCTCATAAAATATAGACCCTATATGAGATGACTTACTAATGTTTATTTGAGCAAAGGCCAAACTAACTTGGAAGTTCAAACCATCCTGTCATCAAAAGACTTTGTCATGCCTCCCCAACAGTTGTGAAGAAGTTAGTATAAAAAGGCAGCATGATCATTTCCCCAAAATGGTTTGGTTTGTTCCACGTACATATGTGGAAAACCTCATGCAAGTTCAAACTTGAATCTAGTCAAAGACTTTTCAGTTAACTGATTTCATGATCCTTGTCCCCAAAACTATCGTTTCTAACAAAAGTTCTTTTTTTCTCAGTTCAAAATTAGTTGAATTGACTCTCTAACCACTTTGATTTAGTATTTGAATGAAATCGTTCCCATTCTTGTTGCTTTATGTGATAATGTAGTTTATGTATTATTCAAGGTTATATTCCGGTCACCTAAAACAATAAAGAGACAAACAATGTTATAATGGGATGCAGCTACAAGCATAACCATTGATAAATTGTCCAATACTTCAAAAATTCCGTCACTAGGTGAGGTGTGGGGAGGTATGATGTAGTAACTTCATCTCTAAATTATAAAATTACAAAGAGACTGGTTTCAATTGACCCCAGAATTAAAGACCATAAGTTACCTACTACTCCACAGAAACAGAGCAAATGAAAGTTAGAGAAGGGCGGATCTATTTATGGGGGTGTCCACGGACACCCCTTTCCCAAAAAAAAATCTAAGAAATTATTTTAAATGGGATTAAATTGGTATATGTAGACACCCCTAAATTAGGTGCCAAAAATTATGGATACACTTTAAATATTGTTGACGCTAAAAATGTGCTATTTCTACAGTACCTTTCTACCTAATTTATGCTCGAAATAATTGTTATTTTTAGGTTTTTATTTGATTTGATTTTGTTTTGTAGGTATTGAATAATTCAGGGAAAAAACACGTGAAAAAGAGGAAGAAATGCTGAAAACTGAAGAATTTGGCTAAATGGATTCAAACCCAAACCAAACCAAAAAGAAAAAGAGGAAAAATAAAACAAAAATAAAACCCCGGGCACGCGCAACGCACGTGACCAAGCCATATTCCCCCCTTCCCCTTATTTCTCCTTCACTTTCCTTCTCTCTCCTCATATTTGGTCGCCTGAACCAGAGAAGCCTGAGCCCCTTTTCTAATTCCCTTTCATCTTTTTCGCTTCGCCTGCCATGCCTGTCCTTCTCCCCCACAACCTCGATTCCTCTCTCTTTCTTCATTATTCACCTTCAGCCGTTATAATCTAGAGCCGGTTCGAATGACTGCACCTTCAATGGCGTGAAAATGGACCGAAGGGCGACCATAAATTAGGAGGTTGCGGTAGTCGAGGGGGTATGGATTAGATTTAGGTTTTAGTAGTTTAGCTTCAGCTTTGGTTAATTGTAGCAACATTTCCATCTTGTTCGACTGCTCATCTTTAGGTTTCAATTTTCGGTTGCTATTTTGATTTTCAGTTGTTAAATCTGTTCTTTGCTTTGCAATTTAGCTTTGTTTGTTAATTGGGAGTATGCTTTAGTGAATTCCGGATTGTTGTTTTTTTTGGACTTGATTTGGTTCAAATTCTGGTCTCTTGAATTTGGTTTCAGTTCTGTTGCTCTCCTTATTTCGGTTCTGTTGCTCCCATTTCCTTGTTGCTCTACTTGTGTTAATTCATTTCATGAGTTTGCTGCAACTTGAGCTTTAATCGAATTGACATTGAGTTCAACTGAGTGGAAATTTGGGCAAATTATAAATGGTTCAATTGCTGAATTTATCCATGAGCTAGTTCCTTTTGACACTTCTTCAGTTTGGACCTGAATCTCAGGTTTGTTAAGCTGGCAGAATTGACGGCTCTTCTCCTTTATTCATAACACTTTAGTTTGGTCATGAATCTTATTGCTTGCTTGAGTTTAGACTAATCTGATTCTGCTGTTTTTTGGTTTTGTTTTTTCTCAGTTTACCCTGAGTTTAGATTAAAATTTGTAACTTAATTTCACAACCTATCCCTGAGGATCGACACCTGTAAGTACTATGACGTTAAACCGTACGCTTGCGGAAATTCACAATAAGTTTTTGGTGCCGTTGCCGGGGATGGCATTGTGAATTAGGTTGCGTAGCCAAGTCTTCATTTAGTTGTTTGCATCGATTTCGTTTTTATTTTCATTTTGTAGCTTTGGTTTTTCAATTTTGTGTGCGTTAGTTTAGTTTTAGTTGCTTTAGTTTAGTTGAGATTTCTTTTGACTTTGATTTTCAGTTGGAGTTTCTATTTTGGTTTTTGTTTTGGTGCATTTAATTTTGATTTCAGTAATTATTTTCTGCTTTAAAAAAAACAAAGACTAACTATTTGGTTATTGCGCAAGAACAGGCACAGAAGCAGCAGCAACAAAAAGATAAAAAATATAAAAAAAATACTCTTCTTTTGTGTTTGTGTTCATTTTATATTTTGTGTGATGTTTGAGTCATTTTGGTCTTTCTTTTATTTTGGTAACATAATTTTATTTTTGTTAGTTTATTTTATTTAGTTCACTTAATTATTTGAGTCTCTTCTTTTTGTTTTAGTCATTAGTTTGTAAATAGTGTCCTAGATGCATTTTCTTTCCTTTAAAAAAAAGTAAAAAAAATATTAAAAACTTGAAAATCCAAAAAAATAAAAGAAATTCTTAAAATAAAAAAAAAACCCCACTAGATCCAAGAATGCCAGTTTTTAATTTCCCACAATTCGAGCATGAACGTTTTTAGAGCTATTTATCGCAACTTAATGATTATCGTGCTCAATTGAATCAAAATTTTCAAAAATGAAAAATTTGTAAGGTCATTGCTGTAGGTCTGAATTCTGAATTTTGGGGATATATTGAGTCCATTTATCCTGGAGGTATACTAGAATTGTTATCTAAAACTCAAGATGAAGTTTGGGATTTCTTTGAAAAATTAGCTTGGGATACCTATGCTTTTGAACAAGCTAAAAATAATTTTGGATACCCAACTTTTGAGGAGTCTATTTTTCCTGCTAATCCTTCCCCCCATGATCATTTTATAAACTCATATGACCCATTTTATTCTTATATGTCTCCTGTGTTGTGCGATTATTGTGAATCTTCTGACTATGATGTTCTTAATTGCCCTTTTCATACTTATATTGATGCTATATGTGCAAGTGTGGAAAAAAAGCTAAATGATATGACTGATAAAATGATAGAGAACATGAAAGTAAAAATTACTAAATATTCTCAGTATTTTAATCAAAGTAGGGAGAATTGTAATGAGCTTGACTCTAGTTTAGGATCTCCTAAATCTGGAGTTAGTCTCTATGATGATTTTAAACCCTCTGATTCTGTTAGGCCTAACTTGAATGAAGAGATGCCTTTGCCTAGTCTAGATCAAGAGAGTGACTTCCCTTTGTCTCTATCCCCTGCCTTTGCACCTGAATTTAGCTCACCTACAGACGTCCGTGAAGATGTCCTAGTTTATGCCGACCCACCCACCACTTTAAATGATTCTTTTGAGTTTGAGGAGGGTGATGAATATGGGAACCCTAGTGAGTTAAATTTGAGCGTCACAACTTACTTTGAGCACCATGAGTTAGGTGAGCCAGACGATACTATTTCACAGGAGTCATGTGAGGAGGAAGCTACACCCACTAAATTGGATTTAATAATGATATTCTTTCTATAGAATATGAATCTTTTTCATATGGGTTTGATGCCAATGTGGGTTTGGATGTGAATCTGTGTGCTGAATATGAATCTTTTTCTTTTGACCCCATCCACCCTGACTTTCTTTTTGAATCTCACAAGTCTAAATTTGTTGAGTCTGAGGCTATTGTCACTGAACATTTTGATTTAGACCAGCCTCCTATGCACATTGAATTTAAAGGACTTGTGGATTTAGGACTCACTAATTTACCTAGACCATTCAGTCATGATGATACACTTTCTAGGCCAATGATCCACTTACTAGCTATTTTTAAGTACATCTATCCATTTTCTGATTGGGCCCAACAGTTTGATAAATTGAAGAGGACCCTCACTTGTGTTGCATTATTGTGGTGGATGTACTCTATTTGGTATCAACTCTCCCATGTTCATTGTCTTAATTTTATTGAAAGTTTGTCTTCTGTGTTTGACAAGCTGCTTCGTGCTTTAACGAGTTTTGATTTAAGTAGCAATGTTCCATTTGATATGGAGTGGCTGATACTCCATAGGCCTCTATTTGCGCAAATTTTTGGAGGCATAGCTTAGATGTAATTCTACACCTGACCTGGTATAATTGTTCATCTTTATCTTTTATTTTTAATTTTGCTTTCTTTTGTATATATTTGTGGCTGTCTTTTATTTTTGTTTTCGTTTTGAGTTAGAGTCTTGTCCTTTTTGTTTTTGAGTCATTTTTTTTAATTTTTGTGTATTTTGTCTCTTTTTAGTTTTTATCTTTGTGTCTTATGCTTCTTTCCACTCCCAATGGGGACATTGTGAGATTTACGTGTGCGGTGGGGAAAAAAAACCAAAAAAAAAAAAATTTGAAAATTTGAAATCCAAAAAATTTTTTTTTAATTTTGTTTTTGGGAAGCTTTGTACTTTTCTGATCAACTTAAATCCCCCGTGCTTTGACTATTAGCCTGTATGTAAGCGTGATGTGCATGATAGGTCTCCGTCCTCTCTATGTCATTCTAAACCCTGATTCTAACCCCAATTGTGCATTATTGATGTGTAATCCAATCCTATCTATACCATCATCATTATCTGAAGGTCTTAGTTTTTCATTATTGGCTCTCCCACTTGTCTTTGACACGATTACTTTGTTTTTTTTTTTTTGTTTGTATTCAAACCAAAAAAAAAAATGAACAAAATGAAAAAAAAAAATGAAAATGAAAATGAAGGAAAAGAAAAAGGAAATAAAATGAAATTTGGAATGACAAGTATTCTTTTAAGGCATGCGCTACTGGGCGTTACCCTTTGAGGCATGTGCTACTGGGTGTTACCCTTTGAGGTAATACTGCTACTGGGAAAGCTTGCTTCCTATGTTTGTAAGTCAATAATATAGTTTGTATCAGTCAAGTGGATTGAATTTGATTCTCGTAAGCCTAAGCCCTAGGATAATGATGCACATGCACACAAGTACTAGACTGGATTCCAAGTCTTAATGTATAGTGGGGTGAAACAATAGTGCTTTGATGTCATTCATGGGGTAGCGAGCCTTGACGAGTACATTTTGTTTATATGCATGCCAATATCTTTGCTATATGGGTGATTTAGTTGCTTAGCATTTGTATATATCTTTCCTCAACTTTGTACATATTAATTTTTGACAAAAAAGAGTTTTTCGATTTTCTGTTTTCTTTTATAGATTTTGTGGGTATATCTTCTACAAACCCTTACGAGACCTTACTCGTCCACTAGGGGTAACCTAGGGGTTTAAAGGGTTTGTTGCACGTGCTACGTGTAATCGTGATTCCTACGAAAGTGAGTTAGGATTTTCTTTTCTTTTCTAGGATTTTTAGTTTTATTTTACTCGAGGACGAGCAAAACTTTAGTGTGGGGGTATTTGTTGACGCTAAAAATGTGCTATTTCTACAGTACCTTTCTACTTAATTTATGCTCAAAATAATTGTTATTTTTAGGTTTTTATTTGATTTGATTTTGTTTTATGGGTATTGAATAATTCGGGGAAAAAACACGTGAAAAAGAGGAAGGAATGCTGAAAACTGAAGAATTTGGCTAAATGGATTCAAACCCAAACCAAACCAAAAAAAAAAAAAAAAGAGGAAAACAAAAATAAAACCCTGAGCACGCGCAACGCACGTGACCCAGCCATATTCCCCCCCTATTTCTCCTTCACTGTCCTTCTCTCTCCTCATTTTTGGTCGCCTGAACCAGAGAAGCCCGAGCCCCTTTTTAAATTCCCTTTCATCCTCTTCGCTTCGCCTGCCATGCCTGTCCATCTCCCCGACAACCTCGATTCTTCTCTCTTTCTTCATTATTCACCTTCAGCTGTTACAATCTGGAGCCGGTTCGAATGACTGCATCTTCAATGGCGTGGAAATGGACCGAAGGGCGACCATAAATTGGGAGGTTGCGGCAGTCAAGGGGGTATGGATTAGATTTAGGTTTTAGTAGTTTAGCTTCAGCTTTGGTTAATTGTAGCAAGATTTCCATCTTGTTCGACTGCTCATCTTTAGGTTTCAATTTCAGAAATTTTAGGTTTCAATTTTCAGTTGCTATTTTGATTTCTAGTTATCAGATCTGTTCTTCGCTTTGCAATTTAGCTTTGTTTGTTAATTGGGAGTATGCTTTAGTGAATTTCGGATTATTGTTTTTTTGGGACTTCATTTGGTTTGAATTCTGGGTTCTTGAATTTGGTTTCGGTTCTGTTGCTCTCCTTATTTTGGTTCTGTTGCTCCCATTTCCTTGTTGCTCTGCTTGTGTTAATTCATTTCATGAGTTTGATGCAACTTGAGCTTTAATCGAATTGACATTGAGTTCAACTGAGTGGAAATTTGGGCAAATTATAAATGGTTCAATTGCTGAATTTATTCATGAGCTAGTTCCTTTTGACACTTCTTTAGTTTGGACCTGAATCTTAGGTTTGTTAAGCTGGCAGAATTGGCGGCTCTTCTCCTTTATTCATAACACTTTAGTTTGGTCATGAATTTTATTGCTTGCTTGAGTTTAGACTAATCTGATTCTGCTGTTTAGTTGGCTTTGTTGTTTCTCAGTTTGCCCTTAGTTTAGATTAAAATTTGCAACTTAATTTTACAACCCATCCCTGAGGATCAACACCTGTAAGTACTACAACGTTAAATTGTACGCTTGCGGAAATTCACAACAAATATATTCAACCCAAATATTAACATTTTTAATTTCTTTAAATATCAAAAGTACAATCATAAAGTTGGAATTTGATAGAAAAGTAAAATAAAATTAAATGCACTTAAGCTCAAATTTCTCTCTTTCCCTCCCTCTCTTATCTGGAATTAGACTTTTAATTTAATCTGATTCTATTAATTTTCTTTTATTGATATTATTTATTTTTTTGGCTGTTTAGTTGCAATATGTTCTTGGTGCATATTTTTCTTTAACTTGACCATAGTGATTGATTTGAACTTAATGCTATTTCTTTTTTTCCTCTTTTAGTGCGATTAACTAGCACAGATTGCTTATTCGTAGTTATGTTTCATGTTTGACATGATCACTTCACGTCTTAATCTTTTTTGGTCTTATTTCTTGGTACTGATGATATGTCCTCTGTAATCAAAGGTTTTAATAAATGCTACGTAATCATAACATTCTATAATTTCGGTTCAATTTATGTATCAAACTTAAAATATGAAAAACAGCAAAGAACAAATGTAGTGGTAGAGGTACCATAGTTTTTGGGGGGGTTAAAAAAGTTGGGTATATTATTATTACTTGTCAACTTTCGCTAGTGTAGAAATACGAAGATGCAACAGTTGGAGGAAAAAAAACGGAATGTTTACGCAAAATAAACTGCCATATATAATACGTATCATATAATTCCTTTTTTATTGATATTGTACAATAGTGATGACGTTAATAAATAGACACCCATATTTTAAACATCTAGATCCGCCACTGAATTTAGAAAGACATTTTACTTTAGTCCATGCAATCTAAGATACACAATTTATCATAATTAAATCATCTGATATTATTATTCACGTCCATATAATCTAAGATATACAATTTATCATAATTAAATCGTCTGATATTATTATTCACTTATCTATTTTATCATTAGTATTGCTCGAAGGTAATCAAATAAATAGAACAACAACAAAGACGAGGGACTTGAACCCTAACCGCGTAACAACCACTAATCGAAGTCAATAAAAACAAGAACCAATAACATCTAAGGATCTCACCAACCCACGACGCTTGTAAAAGCAAGATTGTCATGCACACACCTTTATAATCTAGTACTACAGCTTGCTGAGCAAGTTTGATACCTTGTTAATGCACATCTTCAGCCATAACTTAAAAGTTTCCCTCTACTTGCGAATTCAAAGCCCCTGTAAATTACCCAATCGCCACTGACAATAATAACACTCAACACGAAATCAGGAATTTCGGGGAGGGGTGTTGAAACTGCTATGCTAGAGGCAATCTCATGTAGCTAAACTTCTATTTTTGTTTTTTTGAAGGGGTGTCGGGCTATTTCATTTAATAATAAGTGAAAATGGGGAGGAATAATGGTAAGCAGGTAAACAAATGAAACTCCAATCCTCATCATTTCATGACTCCAGTACTCAGTTAAAAAGGACAAAATGGTTCATGGGTCTAGCTAGGTATTCCAAACACCAGCAGGTTTTGCTGAGGTCCAATGCTTGCACTACGTCAACGTGCGGCCTATGAGGCTATGATGAATCCATGCCCATTCTTTCAAGTTTCAACGAGAAAAAAGATTAAAAAATAATTTCTACTTTTCCAGCTGCCAGTACCGAATGTTTCAGAGGTTATTGTTCAAGAACCACTTAAACCAAAACTTAAGCGCGGATGGTTGAGGACATCGAAATAGATTTTATATTTTAACATGTCCCCTCATATGAATGTCTTTTGGACTTGAAACTTGAATGCTACAAAGTCTCCTCTGCCTTGCGCAATAAATCAATGTGCAAGTTGTTGAGATTCGAATTTGAAACATCTCATTCAGAAAGGCTCTAATACAGTATTAGACAAAGAGTCATTCATAAGGGTTGTCCACCTGTTTCTTGCTGTGCAACCCCCCGGGAAAAAAAGAGAGAGAATCCCAACACAAGAAAATAAAAAGGGTGCGAGATACATATAAAATAAAAACCAAACCTGCCCTTATTCATAAGGGGAAAAACAGGACACTCACTTGGCAGGCAATGCATTGTAACTTTGGATATGTATTGCATTAAAATTTAAAACAAATGTGCTCAAAAATAAAGGAGGGAAAAAAAGACAAAAGGGGGGCCAAACACAATTCACATTCAAATGGCTAAGCACCCAAATTAAAATATAATTCAAATAAGAAAGGGGTCATACTTCAAGTAATCACACGAAGTTACTCAAACATCAACTCTGAGCAGTTCTATATGTATTTGCTATTTTCACAAACCTTCCAGCACATCCTCATTGCTGGAATTTTGTATATCTTAGGATTTTTTGCTGTAGTTAGGAACAACAAGCTGTTGAACTCTTCCTCCATATAAAGAGCCAAAATGCAATAACACAGGTTTAAAAAAATTAAAAAAAAAAAAGGATTGATCATTCATCATTTCTACCATCTTCATCGATACCTCCACTCGTACCTGTCCACCTGCAAGGGAGGGTAAAGATCCTCACAAATATGAACTGAATGAGGCACTGAATCAAAACTGGTCCTTGCTTCTCCGCTAAACCGGGATCTTATCATTGATAGATGATGATTCTGAATTTCCCTCAATGGTCGCCTTTGGATACTACTGCTGTAAGACGAAGACTTGCTATCAAGCAGTTGTTTAGCCCTATTGGATGCTGTCAGATTCATGTATCTTGGTTTGCTGCTACCGCTTTCATCTGTCTTTTCGGTGCTGCTAGACAGCGGAGTTTTGGATGCTGACATTGATGAAGTTGAAGTCGATGTCTCCTCAAGAAGGTGTTTCGAGCTTGGCTCAGAAAACCCAACTCTTAACCTGCTGCTGTGTTTCGGGGAAATCTTAGTGAGTGGTGACATGCATAAAATTTCAGGGCCTCGAACTTCCTCCATTAGCCTACTCTCCCATGGTTTTGCAGCCATCCATCGGTCCAACCAGCTCCAACCGAAGCTGCTCTTGTCTAGCTTGGGAGGCCGCACAGGGGTCACCAATTTTTTCTTCCCCGGGGTTAAAATGGGACTTGCTCCGAGTTGCTGCAGGGAACAATACACACTCTATGTTTGTCAGTAAGACAAAGTGCACTTAGAAGTCACGTAGAAATTTGGTTAATTTCTATGGCTTAATTTGGGTTTTGGTGGTGTAACGGCATCACCTGTGTAGAGAGTGAGTATGAAATTGCCCTCTCCCTCTTGATGGCTGCTTCTTGCCTCATTTGTAGCTTAGTTCTTACTTCTTCCGCACTTCCCCTGATGTCACACCATCCTTCCTGAAAATCATCAACATTATCATATGTCAATCCTCAAACCCTTATCTTACCCTCTCGAGTCTATAGGGCCTCGTAAGACATCAATCCATAAATGAATTGAAGATCGAGGGTGTTACTTAGCAGTACCTCGGCCTGCTTAACAGGATCAACTTGATGATTGGCAAGCGATTTGAGGCCTGGCTGTCCTTCCAAAGCCATCCTTACGCGGTGAGCCTTGACGTGAGCCTGGGCTCTAACAAGAGCCTGCATGCATCTTAGTGTGACTGCAGCCTGTTTTCTCACTAACCGGCCTCGAACAATAGCCTGAAGCTTTACAAGTGCTTTCAAGGCTCTCAGAGCCCGCCTTGCCTGCATCATCACAAGCAAATTAGTTTTAGACATGGATTGATGGATCCATTGCAGAGAAGTCACACACACACACACACACACACACACACACACACACACACACACACACACACACAGAGAGAGAGAGAGAGAGAGAAGCAGGGTACCAGAAAGGCACGAAAGGCAGTTTGGATGCGAATGGCAGCCCATTCTTGGCGAACCATCAAGAAATTCTTAGATGGGGCACGAATAACAGCAGCCATGGCAGCATGCAGACCAGAATCCGCTGATGATGGAAGATCAGACGATTCTGATTGGCCCCCCGCAGTTTTCGATGATGGGTTCCTCCAAAGTCTCCATCTTTTCTTAGTCTTTTCTCCAGATTTCTCCTACGCAAGTCCAACTGTTAGAGTAAAAACCCAGAAAAACAGAGAAAGACAGAGAATGAAAGGTTTAAGCTTACATGGTCATTTGGGTGGGATTTTTTCAGAGCAATTAGAGATTTGAGCCAATTTCCAGAGGCACCCATTTGATTTTGAGCAGAACCCAGAAATGCACTGCTCTGTAAGTTGAAGTTAGAGGAAAAAAAGGAGGGACAGAGTTGGAGTTGGAGAAGAAAGGAGAGAGAAAGAGAGTTATAGTGATGGTATTGATGGGGAACTGAATTCAATTGAAGAAGGTGTTTAAATTTTGAAATTCGAAAGAAAAGAGAGAAGTGCAACGGTAAAGAAGGATGAGTGGTGGGGCTTGCTTTTTCCCAGACAAGCCTCCCTAGTAAGGGGAGCTTCCCAGCTTAAATAAAA
>JAKOGI010000131.1:990000-1121662 GCA_029747015.1 Carnegiea gigantea | reverse complement strand
ATATATATATATATATATATATATATATATATATATATATATATATATATATATATATATTTGTATATATGCATGTATGTTTGTATGTTTGTATGTTTCCACATATGTGCGTGTGTGTCGCTAAATATAAGTTATAACCCCCTAAAAAACATAGTACAAATCAATGAAATGCACATTTTTTATGTGCTCACTAAATGTGCATTATATCCCCCCTAGCATAATGAAAATAACTGATTAAAAATCAGGGTACAAGTGATTGAAACTATTCAAGTATGTCATTATTATACATTTAAAGAAATCTTGCTTTTGGGTTAATCAAAAACTCAATCATAGCACATTAGAAAATTAATAGAAACTATTTATCATAGCTCACGAAAAGTTATAACGCAGCTTAGTAAGATGATATTATACCTCAAAGTATGAACACAAATGTCTACTCCTGTATTATATTGGTTGCTCGCTCATTTGGATTAGGAATAGTTAGTATTTCTTATTGGATCATATTTATTGCTAACCACATTTTATAACTCACTAAATATCTATTACAGCACGCTAAATAAATATTATATCTCACTAAAATAAGTAGTACAAGTGACCGAAACTTTTAAAATATGTCATTCTTATACATTTCAAGAATCTTATATTTTAGTTAACCAAAAGATACATCATACCATATTAGAAGACTAATATAAAGGTTGCTCAATAAAATATACCATATCTCACCAAAAGTCACAATATAGCTCGCCAAAAAAAAAAAAATTAAAAAATATGAACAAAAATGTGCATGTGCTCACTAACTTTGTGTGTCATATGTTGGCTCACTTTTTTTCTAATTATGAAAGATTAGTACTACTCACTAAAGGATATTGATTACCAAATATATTTCATAACTCATCAAATAACTATCACAACTCACTGAAAAATAAATATCATAACTCACTAAAGGTATAGTGCAACTCACTAAGAAAATGTCATATCTCAAAGTAGGAACAAGAATGTGTATGTGCTCACTAAAATTGTGTGTCATATTGTTTGCTCACTTTTTTTTTTTATCATGAATACTTAGTTTTGCTTACTAAATCACATTGATTGTGAAATATATTTCATAACTCACTAAATATATGTCTACTTACTAAATAAATGGCATAACTCACTAAAATAAATAGTACATAGAAATCACTGAAAAATAACTTTTTCAAGTTTTTGAATTATGTCATAGCTCATCGTAGCGTTTTTGGTGAGCATAATATAAACGTAGTGTAGCTCGCCGCAAATAGTCCAGTTCACTAAATGCATATCATAACTCACCAAATGTATGTCATAACTTAGCAAAAGCCATAGTAAAATTAGTGAAACATAAAATTTTCAAGTATTTGCTCACTAATTGTATATTTTAACCTCCCAAGCAATTACAAATAGCTCACTAAAAGGTTATAGTACAAGTGACTAAAAACTTTAAATTAAAAAGATGTAGTGTAGCACATTAGAAGATAAATATAATACTTCGCTTACTAAACATATATCATAGTTCACCAAAACTTATAATGCAACCCCCAAAGAAAGTAGTATACTCCAAAATATGAACAAAATTTGCATGTACTCACCAAAATTGTGCATTATATTGTTTGTTGACTCATTTTTTAGTATGACTAACTAATACTACTTTCTAATTCATATTGGTCGTCAAATATATCCTATAACTCACCACATATCTATTACAGCTAACTAAATAAGTAGTACATTTCACTAAAAGAAATAGTACATATAACTGAAAAATATCTATTTCAGGTCTTTACTCACTAAATGTGCACTATAAGTCATCAAAATATTATGTAAAAACTCACTAAAAAGACATAGTAAAATTCACTAAAACAATCAAGTATTATATTTTTAGATTTAAGTTTAGAAAAATATATATCATAATAATTTAGAAGATTACATAATGTGTATCTTACTAAATATATACCACAAGTCACCAAAAGATACACTATTGCTCCTAAAGAAATACCATATTCTAGAATCTGAACTATTACGCACTTACTAAAAATATGTACACACTCTTAAGAAAGAGAGAAAAATAAAAAAGATAAGTGTAATGAAAAAGTAATCATCTCAAAAAAAAAAAAAAAAAAAGAGGAAAGTAGTTAATAGCCCTAAAAAAATAAAGAAAAAACTTTCTACATATGAAAAGAGCAAGGAAAATAAAAAAGAGGGATGAAATGAAAAACTAATTATGTCAAAATGAAAGGAAAAGTAATAATCTCAAAAAAAGAAAAAAGCAACTAGTGGGCAAAAAAAAGATAAATTAAAAAGGAAAGACATTATTGGGCGAAAAAGAGAAAAATAAAAAAGGCAAGACGTAACTACATCAAGTTTTGAACTAGGACACCCAATTTACAAAGCCTCTCCCTCACCAATCTAGTACACACCTACTCAATGTCTTACAATGCAACGATTACATTTATATGTTGGATCTAGTCAATTCTGCGCACACAATAACGTTTGCTCACCCAGTTGCACATTATAGCGACTGAGTTCTGTCATAGACTTTTGCATTTAGATAAACAAGGGAATTAAGTTGTAAGGTCGTCCTTAATCCTTCTACTGAGATTAACTGGCTAGGGAGTGATTAGGGACAAGATATGAATAAGCCGCCTCATACCCAAAATCCGATTAGAACATTAAGCCCATTTTGTTTGCCCGACCTTTGTTATTAGCTGGCAAACCACATACAGATATTTCCTTCTTCCGTCTCTCTCTCTTTACGTCCGAGCATTGACACAAAGTCTTTATCTCCGTCTCTCTCTCTCTCTCTCTCTCTCTCGTGACAAGTGCACATAATGAGTACATGAGGATAGAGTCATGCAGCATTTGAGCGGGCAACCTAACATTGTGGATTTTAAGGGTGCTTATGATGATCAGACCTCAGTTTATCTGATGATGGAGTTGGGTGATGGAGGAGAGCTCTTTTATAGGATTATTACAAAGGGGTATTACAGTGAAAAAGCTGCTGCTTCTATTTTGAGACAGATTGTTAATGTTGTTGATATGTGTCATTTTATGGGGGTCCATAGGGATTTGAAGCCTAATAATTTCTTGCCCTCTAGCAAGGGTAAAAATTCCCTCTTAAAGGCCACCCATTTTGGGCTTTCCGTGTTTATTCAAGAAGTCATAACCCATTTTTGCTTTTATAAATTGAGATATTCTCTCTGCATATTATGTGGCTTGATAATTTCTTTGGAACATGTCTTGGAACCAGTCTCCTTATATGCATGAGTAAGCTTGCCTGTATCGGAATCTCCACCTAACTTCACTCAAGCAGGATCTACACTAGTTATGTTGTAAGATGCTCGGAATGTCCTCTTCTGGTTGCCTATTCTGAATTAATGCTTCCTTATTATCAAATGAGATTTCATGCTTGAGTATCTAGACCAGGCTCTAACTTTTGGTTAGTTTCTTGTTGAAGTTTTATTATCCTCCCGTTATCAATCCCTTGGGCTAATGGGTTAGCAGGATTCCACTTGTGCATTTTGGATCCATGAAAAGCTCCTTAGATAGCCATCTTGGATGACAACGTCTTCTCCTTTCATGAGCCTTCCTTATGCTTAGAAGTACTTAGTGGTTTCCTATAAAATTGAGTTGGTTCAGCCATGAAATTACAGATGAATGATCAGAAACATGTTTTATGTTTTGATGGGGTGGTTCTTATTAAATTTTGGTTGGCTGGTTTTCACTTTTAATGTTTGAGAGAGTTTCCAGATTGAATTATTGAATGTTCTTAATCCTGATGTTCGATATGGTGTTATTTGAACAACTATGATCATAAGCTTGGCACTAATTTTTAAATGTAAGTAGACAGGAAAACTCTTTAATTGGTAGTGAATTTAGATTGCGTCATGACCCAGGTTTTTACTTCTCCATGAGTGTTCGTGTTGTAAAGTTTTATTCTTCTTATTAACTGAGCTGTGAATCATCTTCAGATAAAATCTACCAAGATATTGTTGTAGTGCTTACTATGCTACTTCTAACGTATTACGCTGCAAGTATGGTAAGGAAACCGACATTTGGAGTGCTGGAGTCATGTTGTGCATTTTACTTGGTGGTGTGCCTCCATTTTGGGCAGCTAAATTGTCTTTCGTGTAGTAATCAAGTTTCTAGATATCATACAATTCCCTTGTTATGCAAATGTCTTCACTTGATCTTTTGATACAGAAATGAAAAAAAGGATATTTGATGCAATACTGCAAGGACACATTGATTTTGAGAGTAAACCCTAGCCATCAATCTCAAATGGTGCCAAGGACATAGTGAGGAGGATGTTGACACAACATCCCAAGAGACGGATTACTGCTGCTCAAGTCCTTAGTAAGTTTTTGTATGCACTCAGTTAGTTTTATGATTTTATCATGAATGGGTGTTTAATCCTTTTTACAACCAAAGTTTTCATATTAAACATGAGGAATCATCCTTGTTTATTGTTTATTAAGTATTTTCTCATTTCAATGCGCCATGTGTAACTATATGTAGTGCACATCTTCTGTGCATTTGTTGAGGAAAGAGTTAAAATGAGGCTAATACATGTGTGAATAGGTAATGAGATCAAAGGAACAGCAGAGCTTATGAATTCTAATGTGTCTTCTTGTTGATCATTTAAATGGGTTTTTGCATAAAGCTTATTCCATCTTTGTGAAATAGAACTAATTTGAAATGGACCTCAATGCATAGCATCCATGGCTCATGGAAGGTTGAGAAGCTTCAGACAAGCCAATAGACAATATTGTGCTCTCCCGAATGCAACAATTTAGAGTCATGAGCAAGCTCAAGAAGCTTGCATTTAAGGTAGGGAAACTTATTGATGCATCATACAAGCTACTAATATCTCTAAAGGAGACCAAAGTATTATAATGAAACTACAGTCTCTTTTTTTTTTTTTTTTAATGGCTTAGGTCATTGCTAAAAACCTCCCAAAAGAATAGATCCAGGGGCTGAAACAGATGTTTGCAAATATGGACACTGATGGTAGTGGAACAATCACCTATGAAGAATTAACGAAAGGATTGACTCACCTTGGATCAAAGCTTACTGAAGCTGAAGTGAAAACCATCATGGAAGTTGTAACGCCATTCATAAATTTGTTTAATTCTTACAAAAATCGCCGCTCACATATATAGAATCAAGTTGAATCAATGTGTTTTTATGTTTTTAGGTTGATCAAGATGGAAATGGATCAATAGGTTACATCGAGTTCATTACAGCCACAATACATAGGTAGAAGTTAGAAAGAAAGGACCATCTTTACAAGGCATTCGAATACTTTGACAAGGATGATAGTGGATAAGTGGCCCCTTTCTCTTCTTCACTTATGTGCTGTCATCTTTCCCTATTCTGCTAAGTTATAATTATGTTAACGCTTCACCTTAAAGACGTCGATCGTTATTTCTCGTTTGTACCAATGGATTAGACAACCCCACCATACCTACTTGGATAGGGTGGGTACTATCCACCATGAAGTTTGGTGGGCTGGGTAAGGTTAGTTACCTTGTTTTAGGTAGCATCAGATGGGTGGAGGGCATTTCATCCACCTGCTAATGTATATGGAAAGACAGAAGTACCCTTATGAAATGTGCAAAATTGATCTTTAACCCCCTACCGTTATCTTTTCCTTTTGCTCTCGACTCCCTTTAGAATTTCATCAGTAGATAGCATTATGATGACACCAAACAATAGCATCAGTTACTGTTGGGTTTTATGGCCCAAAATCTCGGGTTTAGGCACGGGGTGACCATGCTGCATGGGCACGGGCGTGCCGCGACATAGAAGACCGAAGAACAGAGCAGCAGAGAAGTGACACGGTGTGCCCGTGCCATGCGGCACGGTCGTGCCACATGGCACGACACGACCGTGCCGCCCTGGCACGACCGTGCCAGGGGAAATTTTCTACCGACTTAAAGTGGCGGCTAGGGTTGCGCTTTGGTGACGGTTTTGGAAGGTGGTAGCTAGGGTTTTCAGGTGGAAACCCTGCCTCACAGACCCTATATAAAGGGGGTCTAGGGCCTTGTTTCAAAACACTTCAGTACTCATAACCACATTGAGAGGTAAAAGTCGTTTGTGAGAGATTACAATAGAGAGATTGTAATTCTGCTCTTTGATCGAATCACTGAGGTGATTGTGATCATGGTGTACTTTCCTGCTCATAGTGAATTGTTCTGGTGCTGTCGCCGTCCGTGGTTTTTCCCACTTTGGGTTTTCCACGTTAAATTCCTGTGTTCTTGTTCTCTTCCTATTATTCTGTTGTTTTGTTGATTGAATTTCTGATTTTCTATTGCATCCTATCACTTCCGCTATACTGTTACTTTGATATTAATCCTAACAAGTGGTATCAGAGCTTTGGTTATAGGATGTCTTCTATCATGAGGGTAGATATTCAGAAATTCGATGGGGAGATTAGTTTTAATCTCTGAAAGGTGCAGATGAGAGCAGTTCTCATTCAGCACGGGTTGTGGAAGGTTCTGAAGGGACCTCATGTCAAACCCGAGAAGACAACAGATGAGCAATGGGCTGAAGAATAGAAGAAGCGACGTGGGTCGTTGACGGAGGACGAATGGGAGGAACGGGAGCTGAAAGCGGTTTCAGCCATACAGTTGTGCTTGGCACCACATGTCTTGCGAGAGGTGCTTGATAAGACAACTGCGGTGGATCTTTGGGCTCGGCTGAAGGAACTCTACATGACGAAGAGTCTCGCCAACAAGATCCGTTTGAAGGAAAGGTTGTATACCTTTCGTATGGCTGAAGGTACCCCTGTCCAAAAGCATTTGACTGAGTTTAACTCTATTCTTGTTGACTTGGAGAGTCTAGATGTGAAAATTGAGGATGAAGATAAGGCTATTTTACTTGTTGTGTCGTTACCCCCTTCTTATAAATATTTTAAGGAGATTATGCTATATAGTAATTCTAATACTATATCGTTTGAAGATGTTAAGTCAAACCTGTTGTCTAAAGAGAAGTTTGATCTTGACATTCATGATTCTGTTGAAGGATTAGCAGTAAGGAGTACAGCAACTGAAAAGGGGAACGGTAATAGGAGTAAGAACCGTTCTAAGTCTAAAATCCTCATGCTGGTAAGACCTGCAATTACTGTGGTAAATTGGGTCATATTATTGCTAACTGCTGGAAACTGCAAAAGAAGAAGGAGAAAGAGGAAGATAATTCTGAGGAGCCTGCTGAAGCTTCATTTGCTGAATCAGATTCTGATGGGGACGTTCTGTTTGCTACCTCTACTGAAGGGGGGAGCGATTATGATTGGATTCTTGATTCTGGGTGTACCTATCATATGTGTCCTCACAAGGATTGGTTTTCAACATATGATCCAGTTGATTCAACTGTAGTTCACATGGGCAATAATGCCCAGTGTAATGTAACTGGAATTGGTACTGTTAAAATCAAGACTCATGATGGCGCTGTCAGGACCTTATCGAATGTTCGTCATGTTCCTGACTTGAAGTGTAACCTCATCTCGTTGGGCACCCTTGAATCCAAAGGGTGCAAATATTCAGCTGAAGGTGGAGTTCTGAAGGTCTCAAAGGGCAGTAGAATTCTGCTGAAGGGTCTGAAGCAAGGAGGCCTCTATGTCTTGCAGGCATCTACTGTGACAGGTTATATGAAGGAAAGTTCATATAAATCATCTCCTAGAGCTAAGTTCAAGCATTGCTTGAACTCAGTTGGTATTCACAGTATTTGAGGGCCCTGCGGGGCATAGCCCCATAGGGGGCATCACCCCTTGGGGTGTGACGACGACGACAGTAATTGAAGATTGGAGATTTTGGTCCAAGGTGGAGATTGTTGGGTTTTATGGCCCAAAATCTCGGGTTTAGGCACGGGGTGACCATGCTGTATGAGCACGGGCGTGCCGCGACATAGCAGACCGAAGAACAGAGCAGCAGAGAAGTGACACGGTGTGCCCGTGCCATGTGGCACGGTCGTGCCACATGGCACGACACGACCGTGCCGCCCTGGCACGACCGTGCCAGGGGAAATTTTCTGCCGACTTAAAGTGGCAGCTAGGGTTGCGCTTTGGTGACGGTTTTGGAAGGTGGTAGCTAGGGTTTTCAGGGGGAAACCCTGCCTCACAGCCCCTATATAAAGGGGGTCTAGGGCCTTGTTTCAAAACACACTTCAGTACTCATAAACACATTGAGAGGGAAAAGTCGTTTGTGAGAGATTACAATAGAGAGATTGTAATTCTGCTCTTTGATCGAATCACTGAGGTGATTGTGATCGTGGTGTACTTTCCTGCTCATAGTGGATTGTTTTGGTGCTGTCGCCGTCCGTAGTTTTTCCCACATTGGGTTTTCCACGTTAAATTCCTGTGTTCTTGTTCTCTTCCTATTGTTCTGTTGTTTGTGATTGGTTGAATTTCTGATTTTCTATTGCATCCTATCGCTTCCGCTATACTGTTATTCTGATATTAATCCTAACAGTTACTTCACAAGCTAGAACTCCTTCACCCCTCACTCCTCTCCCTATTTTTGGCCTGCATAAAGCGGATCCTCCATGTCTTTAGCTCCAATTAGTTTGACTACAATTCCTAACAGTTGAGGTGAAGGCTCCAATGTGTGCTGCTCAATTTAATACTTGATGGAACTCAATTTAACCTATGATATCAATGGTAATACTAGTTTGAGTAAATGAATTTATGAGTTCTTAATCCCAAAAAACCAAAGAGAAGTTTGTTGGTTAGGTTAAATTGTAGTGGTCATATATTCCTGTCCCTACATTATCGCATTGAAGGTCATCCCTAGTCATGGACTAGAATCTATCTATGATCCATCTAGAACCCCCTCCCCAGCGATGTATGAAAGCCATAATATAATAGGGGCATTACTAATAAAAGGAGGATATTTTGGGGGGTGTAGTTGTTTGATTGGACACATCAAGAAGGAGGACCTAAAAACTATGGGTAGAAATACAGGAAGTCTATCATCAAATAGAAACACCACACTCATGAAGTGTCGTTATGAGTTCCATTATAGGTGTTGGTGACCTGACATGAAGAATTGCCTAGAAGATATCAATTGCGGTTTAGGTGGAAGATTGTTGCTCTCTAGTCCCTCCTCGCCCTCGCCTCTCAAGCCTTACTGGATGGTGGGAAAAGAAGAGGGCTATGATGGGAAGACTTGAATGTCTAAGTGCAATATCTTCCCTCCACCTATGCTGGGATGCTTGAGAGAATCTACAAAGAGCACGACAATTTGCGCTGATTCAAGCCTTGCTTATCTTTCTTCCAGAACAAATACCCAAATGCTAAAATTTTCATGCATCCTTGCATGTAGGCCTCCCTTAAATTATGGAAGCCATTATTCATTTTCTCACCATGCTCAACAATGCAGAAACTCAATAGGAAAAGGTTTATAGCCAGATAGAATATTACTATTTGATTGAGATTATGTTTTGCTGATATGTGCTGATGCACGCCATAGATATTCACCACAGATGAACTAGAAATCACAATGAAGGAGTATGAAGCTGATGGGAATTGCACCAAAGATATATTGGTAGAGGCAGACATAGATAATGTAAGCCATCTTTCCTATGATGATGAAACTTTGATATCTCATAGCCAATTAAATACATTAATGAACTCATCACTTGCCTTGTCCATTGCAGGATGGAAAAATATATTACGATGAATTCTATAAGATGATGAGAAGTGGTACTTGGAACCTAGGTGCCAAGGTCTTTTAGCATACTGGTTAGCCAGAATGATAAAAATGTCTCCCTAGCAGAACGGTGAGTCCTGCGACTGATTAGAAAGGACGAGCAGTTTCTTAAATTAACAGTTCTTACTTTGTAAAAAGTTTATGCATACACAACAACAGTTTTCTTTTTTTGATCGATGTTTCATTGTTATGTTTTGAGTTGAGAGTTTGCCCTTGTTTTTTGGACATTGAGCAATGTTCATGCTCAGAGAAAGATACTAAGAAGCTCTGCCCTTGTAATATTAGCTCTGGAACCATCCCTGCTCTGTAACCTAAAGTTGCTCAGTTTCATATTTCCTACAATGAGTTTTTGAAATAATCCTACTATGCTTGTTAACAAATCTAACTTAGATAAAGCGTTGACTGTTCATTATGGTTGTTGAAGATGTGAAGCAATGATATTGTGAAATTAATTGAAACCAATGGCGAAGCATGACATAAACACCATCATGCAAAGCCCATCCTCAGATCATTGTAAGTTTGCTGAACCAAGAGGCAGAGGACAATTTCATCATTTGTATTGTAAATGCATTGAAGACCCCGGTAATTGCATTAAGAGAAGCCAATTGGTTAGATCTAACAAACTGGTTAATCAGTTCTTGTTATAGGTTAATTTTTTTGGGTCTAAGATTGGTTAGGGAATTTAATAAGCAATAATGAAACTTGTGTCAATGATAAACGAATTGATAATGCCGCGTACTACACAAACACAATTATAATTGTTATTTACTAGAAACACAAAGTTTGTAAACTCAATACACGTTATATGAACGCCCATTGAGGGATCAAACTTAGAACAATTGCACTCTTAACCCACAAACATCAAACAACCAAAACAAAGAAAACACATACAAAGCCCAAAGTAATAAATCACATTCCTAACCCAACTCCAACAAACTGTCTCTTACAAAGACACAACCAATGTGGTTGGCTTAAAAACCATGAATCTTAATATGGTCTTTCTTCGCTGAGCCAGCCTGCATAAGGAAATTAGCAACGTTTTTTCGCTGATTGCCTTGAAGCTGGATCACCTTCCCTAGCTCTTTGTCCTGCACCACATTCCCATTACAGTAAAACTCCTTCTTTAGGTCCTTGAGTATCTTGTCGTAGCTGTAGCTCTTCTTCAGCCCTTGCACGGTTGTTAGGCTTTTCTTTCCATTCCTCTGCTGGATTCTGATGTGCACATACTCCTTGGTTCCCAGGGCCTCCGACACCTGCGCCTCTGCAAATGTGTCGATTGCTGCAGGGATCTGGACTTCGTAATCAACCATGAACCTTGTTTGCATGGGAACTCGAGAACCAACCGGAGCTGCTGCTTTTAGATGTGGTGAAAAGCGAGAAAGCTACAATTATAAAGCACGTTGATACTCAGGGTTAGCTAAGTAAAACAAAGTCACTTGTTGTTTTCGTTTAGAAACAACAGCACACTCATTTTTCTTAATAAAGTTCTCATAACCAAATTCACAAACCCGCCTAATTCCTGTTTCGGCATGCCATGAAGCATGACATTCACGTTATCTCCAGTTCTCTATCATATACATAAGTGACAAAGCCTACAACCCAAATTGGATTGCTATAAATCTGTGAAATTGCACACATCATACTTTAGGACTTATAGCATAACCCAATGTCGATCTTCCTACCCTAGGGTACAAAGGGGTCCAAGAGAAGCATATCAAAAGTCTTCACCATGATTGTGTTAGGGACAGATCGCCCAAATTTCTTCCATTTTTTTATGGAATATTTTTTTGGCCAGATAATTATGCACTAAACAAGTATCTCTTTAAACTCTCCAGTATCCATTGTACTCAACCGTTTAGAATCTATATCTATACCCCATCAAAAATAGGATTTTTAAAATCCCAAGTAAGGTTCTACACATCTAAATCCTGGGAGCGATGGTTTTCTTAGTTTAGTTTACATCTAGGGGTAGAAAGCTAGGTACCTAATAGGTTGTAATTGATTGTGAAGCTTCAGCAAGACAAATTGCACAAAACAAACTATATGGAAGAATTCACACCAAACTATGCACAATGCACAAGGCAAGCAATCTACAAGACACCATAATTATCATAATCTAAATCTACTGCATGACATGAAAACAATGATCAAACAAGTGAAAAATAAAATATCCGCGACAACTATTGGCTATTTAGCCTTTGACAGAAGAGACATACAAAAATTCAAAACAACAACAACCGCAATCCAAGAATCAATAACAATAGGATCATTAGGTATATGGTCAATCTGTCTTTGTAACATCTCTCCCCCACCAGCCGCCCCCCCCCCCCCCCCCCCCCCCCCAAAAAAAAAAACTTCTTGATTACCATCATCAATCGACCAAACCCTCAAATTCAACCCAGAAACAATCATCAAAATCCATCATTTATCATCTCAAAAGCTAATAAAATTCAAATCCTTATAAAAAAAAAGACAATCAACGAAGATCAAACAAGATGATCATCGCTATTCAACTACAGCAAGGGGTAGAACATAAATCAATTTGAACCCACGATCACCATATACAGAATAGATTAAATTAAGAAAAACAAAGGAGACGCCAAAATTTGCCCAGTTGAATCCAAAAACTCATAAAAGAAAATTCTGGATTGAAAGATTACCCACTACAAAGAGAGACTTGATTCTCCAACAATGAAATCTCTGACCAATTAGATTTTGAGTCTTCACAGGTCCTTTATATAACAAAATTTAGGTCGGTTTTTTCTTTTTTCTTTAAATTAGAATTTCACTTTATTTTCAACCACAAAAGAATGAAATACTTAATTATAGTTGCATGTTGGTTAAGTGCTCCCTTTTCTTTTTTCTTTGCTTTTTTGGTGGGTTATCTACTCATTAACGATGAGAATATGTCACTTGAAAGGATGAGATTGAGTTTTGTGGTTGACTATTTTCTATTTATGATGTTTTAATAAGAAAATTTTAGTCGTGCTAGAAATTCCCAGGAGGAAAGGATGACGCGTAGATTCAACGCACCTATGAAAACAGTATGGCGCACTCCCCCCCCCCCCCCCCCCAAATAGTCTATTTATTGGTGATTAAAAAGAAAAAAATCTTTCGTTTACATTTTCTTTTTGGTCTTCTTTTTAACAGAATTTTCTCTTTGACCTTAACTAGTCTAGGCCCGTGCTTTTGTACGGAGCATGTTCAAGTAGACAATGTGTATATATGTAATGAAATAATAAACGGAAAGTTGTTATAGACATAATTAATTTTATAATTAAACTGAGAGAATGTAAAATTTCAATTAAAAAGTTAACTAAAAAGCAACTTCGCGCATAACTAACGGACTAATCGATTTAAATCTATATAAGTATGAGGGAGAAAGGACGCAGTGAACTTGTTGCAAAGTATAATACATGGGATGATGATAATTCAATCTATGACACCAACGACCATGAATCTACCTCCTCCTCTAGTACCTACAAAGAAAATGAAGAGTTAGTGATTTAGCCAAAGTCTCGTACAGCATATATGAATGTGAGAATCTTAAAATGAGAGGAACTACCAAAAAAAAAAATAAAATTGGAGTGCTCTCATATTCTAATATCTGCGGTTACCTAATTAGGCTTTTTCCAACATGCAAATCAACGATTTAATGACAAATGTGTAGAGCATAAGTCCAAAGTCAACGAAAGAAATTAATGGAAGAGATCCAATAACGCAATGAATCAATAACAGTGAATAAGTGTAGCACCTACAATTGAAGGGAGAGAAATCATCCTAACATGCTCCGATCCTGTATATACATCAACACCTCCTGCCTATGTCGTTGGCTCGTTGCCCATCTGCATTCTCAAATGGTCACATGCATCTCTTCTCCACACTACATGACATTATGCTATCTCTCACATCTCCCATTATTATCATAATTATCATAATGAGCTACTAATTGATAGGAATATTTTAGCTTAATGCCACGACCGATAAAAGATCACAGCCATGTAATAGAAGCTATAGTAGTTTTTTTAATCAAGAAAATGTTCAGATAAAGCTAACAGCTATAATCCTACTCTAACCCCTCCCCCCGCCAAAAAAAAAAAAAAAAACCCTACCATCAAAAGAGAAACAGAAAGAAAAAAAAAAGACGTTTATGTAAGAAACATCAACATTATTGATAGAGGATCTAGATTCAAATAGAAAAACTCCCAAAACTCATCCAACCAACTCGTTTGATATGGAAAATTTATTCCTTAGCCGATATACCCAATGCATGAACCAAGATAACTTGGTCAAAATCACATATTTCAACTTAAACACACTATGGATAGAACTATAAATTTCAGCATTTGAATCACAAAAAGAGATCTACACACTACCCAAAATTCTGATTTCGAGCTCCAAAATTCTGCAAGGAATCCATATGGAACATACCTTAAGGAAATCCCTTGCATTCATGCCACTTCAACGCCCACTTTAGACCACATCTTCTACAAACAGCTGCTATCACTGTATATTTTGTAGTAATGTTCAAACACCCTGAAACTGAATTCAAAAACCAAAAGTTAGATTTCAAGTGGCCTCAAACCAATGGAAAGTTTAAGAAACAATTAAATCCACAAATGAAAAACCTAAACTCACATTTGTTTAGAATTTCATTTGTTTATAAAAATTGCTAATTGTTTCTAGAGTATGTAAGAGCTCTTTTATCCTTTAAGAAGTGTAAGCTGTAGACCCTTGTTTACTTGTCATGATCAAGATTATATAGATTCAGATAACACTGTAAAACTCTGCCTCCCACTTGAATTATAATTGTTGTTCAAGTCCCATGACTCATAATAAATGTTCATGAATCTACAAAAGTCACCAATCACCATCCCTATAACCTCATGCTACTTTTGTATTTATTACAGAAGGGAGATGATATAACTGTCACTGATCTTTTATATCTTACCTGCAAAAATTGGAACAAATGAAAGACCACATTCAACCCCTTTGGCAATCTTGTGTTCTGTAACAATAACCAGTTAACTTCGAAGGTTTGGCTTTTTATTTACTTGAAGTAGTCAATGTTCCATTCCAGTGCCAACTTAGATAAGTTCAAAGTTGTAACAACCAAAAGTCCCAGAAAGTGAATAAATGAATTTTTTGAAATAAAATTATATCATCTCAGCAGTATCTCAACAAACCAAATTATGGATCTTAAACTAAACTTAAACAAAAGATGAAAGTAGTAATCTGAAAAGAGCACATTCCATTCAATTTGTTAAAGAAGGATTGAGTCAATATTAGCCATAAATTCTAATTTTTGTTAACAGAAAATCCCACCCGAGACATCTCCATCTATTCAAATTTATGCTCACCAATAATTGATTCAACTATTAGTTGACTAAAAACACCATTAATAAATTCCTTGAAATAAATGATTAAATTAGGATTTTAAAATATTTTTGTTTATTTGTAGGAACTGTGAATGTGAATGTGGATCAAGATTGGGGAAGATATATTTTCATGTAATTAATAAACATTTGATAACATATTGCAAATGTTGTAAAATAATCAACAGTTTTGTGATTTTACTCTTTTAAAAATACTGTAGCCATCAATACTATTTTGTTATCAAATCACAATATATGTTGTAGAATATGTTATCAAATTATTAAATAATTTGATAACATATTGCAAATGTCAAACACGAAGTAATAATAAAGGTGCATTACTTGGATAATTCAAATTAGACCTTAAAATCCTCAAAACTCTTTTAAAAGTCTATTACTGTATTTTAATTATTAAATAATAGGTTTTGTGGTTTTGATGGCTTTAGTATTTTTAATAGCCATCAAAATATATATTGCTTAATAATTTTTTCCCCATTGAACTATTTTAATTATAATGAAAGTGGATGTGAATCAAGATTGGGGAAGAGAAGCAAGATGGACTGATCTAAAGGGTCACACCTTAGAAACTCGGTGACCCAGCTTGAGGGCCCAAATTTATGACCCAATCCGCTTTATTCTATGTTCCCCTCTTGCCCTCTTGTGGGCAAACAGAAGCCCAGGCGCCCTTCCCTCCTCCCACTTCTCCCTCTCGGGCCAGCGCCTCAGCGGCCCGTTTCACGCGCCTTGCCTCAGCGCAATGCTTTCCGTCTCCTCCAGATTTGCCCCTCAACTCACCTCTTCAGTTAGGTCATGCTCTCCTCACGTGCTCCACACCTTCCCCCCCTAATTCACACATTCTCTCTCCTCTCTGTCGTTTCAAGGCCCCCGAAAACCCCCTCTTCTCATCTTTCTTCTTCATCTCCATCTCAAAACAGAGGGCATCATGGAGTTTTGCAAATCAAAACAGAGGGAGAAAAAAAGGGGAAAAAAAAAAGATCCATTAATTGGAATACCCCTACAATCACCACAAAGAACAAATTTTTTTAATTAAAAAAAGAATTAAATTAGCAGCCCTATACAGTAAAAAAAAAAAAAAAAAACTAATGAAAGAAGATAATGAAAACCAAATAATCAAGTAGACAGATCGGCCATGTCTCCTCCAGAACTACAGGCTGCTTCCTTTAAACTTGGGTAAATTTGCAACACTTTTAAGGATTATGAGAGAGAAAGAGTTGATGAGACATAATGATAATGATAATATTGACCTCAACAATTAAGGCTCGATTTGGATGATAATGAACTCGTCCAACAACAAATCCGTCAAGCCTTATCCATTATTCGCGAAGAAGACTGAAGATCGGCCATGTCTGCAAGCATCAATCACCAAAAAACAACAGTAAACCTTAAGAAATGGAAGAATATCCACAAAAATGAACAATCAATCTCATATATGAAGGCAATACCTCCAATACCAATGAAAATCACACCAAGTTTACTCAAAGAAATCATCGACCAAATAATCGACACTCATATTGTAGATTTCTCAGGGAAATTGAAGAACATGAGATTCTCGCAACCCATCCGATGAGAGAGAAAGAGAGAGATTCCAATCAAAAGACGAAAAGTTAGGGGCTGATGGGAAGAGGAGAAGAGCAATTATTTATGGAACTCATATGCAATAATCAACGGCTGAGATTGCATCATTGATTTGGCAGTTGAAGATTCTAGACGTCATATGCCATGTCATTCAAGCGCGAAAGCCATGCCTCTTTCTCCGTGTCTTAAGGAGCACTTTAACCCCACTATATTTTTTTCCCCTTTTTATGAGCAGTTGAAGGCCTATTACTGTGTAATTTTTTTTTTTTTTGGAGCAGTTATAGGTGATAGCTTGGGAGTAGGCGGGAAATCACCACAGTGCAGCATTCATTGTTTCCTTAACGCTGAATAGTTTACCCATTTTTGCATTTTATATATAGAGATTTTAGTTTTTTTCAGGGTGTAAAGGGAGGTCTAAAGAATGATATGCGTATGATCTTTAACAATAATTTTCAAAGACTTTGTCAATGTCATATTGATTTTTTGGGGGGCTATTTGATTATCTATTTTGCAGGGGTCATGCTCCTTTAGCTCAATGCGGGATAGAGTTTTATCGTCACAGTTTTTTTTTTTTTTTTTTGGGTTCACAAGACTCGAACTCAAATATTGATCTTAATCAAGATGTAGTTTGTGGACACTTTGATTCATATATATATATATATATATATATATATATATATATATATATATATATATATATATATATTTCCTTTTCATTTAGTGATAATCACCAAAAAGGATCCTTCTAATAATAATAAAAATTTAAAAAAGAAGAGGCTTATTAACGAGAATTTATACAACAACTACAAAGAAATCTAAAAAAATTAATTAAATTCTTATTTTTAAAAGGAGAAGTGTAAATGCCCTGTCAGTTACTCAGTTACCTATAGACTTGCAATATGATTTTGCATTAACAACGTTGGTCAATGTCAACATCTCTTTTATGGACATTGTAGAATTACGGTCTAATTTTATGAAATAGGTCTCTATCTAATGTGGTATTTTACTGAAGAGATCATGATAAGCCTACAAGAAATCTAAGGTTGTATTTGGCAAGTAGTTATTTATTGTTAGTCGTTTGTATCAATTGTTTTTATTAGATGATTGCATTAATTATTTGTTAAAAAAGTATTTGGTAAAGCTGGTTGTTGATGTCAAAATTGTTTGAAAAAAACATTTCTTTTCTATCCTTTACTCCATTTTATTATTTATGTGCATGCCATTTTTATTCTTCAGTTATTCAATTTTATTCTCAATACTTATGAAATAAAATTTACGTAATATGTACACTGGCATTTATTCAGAAAGTTCTGTTTTGTTACTCAATTGTACTTATTCTTATTTAATCTTCTTTTCAATACTAGGATGAATCTCGTGTTTCGCATGGGTTTTTATTAATGTTTATTTAATAATAATGAAATGAGAATAACTTATCATTGCTGACATTTAAAATATACTATAATACACAACAATTATTAAAAAATAAAATTTTGAAATAAATATCAATAAAATTATGATAATTAATTAATTTTAAATATTCATTTTTCACATAGTATTTCAATATTGTTGGTTTATGATTTAAATATTCGATTCTGCATAGATTATAAGAAAATAGTAACATAAAAATGAACCTATAATTTATATGTAGTTGTTTTAAATAGAAGAATGAACTTATGACTTTCATTTTGGTCATGTGAATTATGTACGCTAAAAAATATGTGTAAATAATTTATAAAATTATAATATATCATAAAAAAAACTTGTTGATCAAATTTTTTGTATTATCATTACACTCATTTTTTTAATAAATATTATTTTTTTCATTTATCTAAATTTTACTCTTTATTAAGGTAATTATAAAATAACAAGAGCAAGCATTTTGTTCTCGAGAATTATTTCAATTTTCTAGTTATCAATAATGGATAATATTTTTAAATAGTGATTGCACTGTCTTAAAATACACATTTTGCATAGTCAAATTAAGTTGATTAACATTAAAATGAGTGTAATGATTTGCAGAGAATTTTTAAAGGGTACATTAAATTATTATTAATTTTTTTATTTTATTGTTTGTCAACCAATGTTTATAATTGCTAAAATAATTGCATAAAAGATTAATACTTTTATTATTTATTTCATCATATATTTAGTAAACCCATTTTTTACTTGAAACTCTATGAGGAAAGGATTATATCAATCTATAATTATTACTATTTACAAAAGTAAATTTAATTATAAAAATATTTTTGACTTGTCAAATAATGAATGAGTAAAATAATACATGGAACCTTTATTATAAAAATAATACTTTTATCGTTTTATATCATTTTATAGTAAAGTCATTTTTTACCTCTCAAAGATATTTATTGTACACTAAATCTAATTGTAAAACTATTTTTGTCTTTTAAAATTTAGGAGTAAAAGAGCACATTATATTGTTATTATTACGACATTTTTGATTAAAGAAAAAAATGAAAGGAAAAAGGTAGCTAATAATAATATGACACTTGTCAATTTCCATCAACCCATTCATGGCATTCATTTTTATATTATATACTAAGATGATTCTCGTGCTTTGCACATGTTTTTATTAGTGTTTATTTAATAATAATGAAATTAAAATAATTTATCATTACTGACATTTAAAATGTACTATAATACACAACAATTATTGAAACAAATAAAGTTTTGAAATAAACATCGATGAAATTATGATAATTAATTAATTTAAATATTAATTTTTCACATAGTATTTTCAATATTGTTGGTTCATGATTTAAATATTCTGCATCAATTCAAAGGAAATAATAACACCAAAATGAACCTATAATTGATATGTAGTTGTTTCAAATAGAAAAATGAATGTGGGACTTTCATTTTGGTAATGTAACTCAATGCTCGTGTATTACCTAAAAAATATGCACAAATAATTTATGAAATTATAATATATAGTAAAAAATCTTGTTGATCAAATTTTTGTATTATCATTACACTCACTTTTAACTTTTAATAAATATTATTTTTATTTATCTAAATTTTACTCTTTATTGGGATAATTATGAAATAATTAAGTGCAAGTATATTGCTCTCGAGAGTTATTTGATTTTTCTACTTATCAATAGTCGATGATAGCTTTACATAGTAATTACATTGTCTTACAATACACATTTTGCATAGTCAAATTGAGTTTGTTAACATGAAAGTAAGTGTACTGAATTGCAGACAATTTTTAAAGAGTACATTAAAATATTATCAATTTTTTTGTTTTATTATTTGTGGGCTAATGTTTGTAATTGCTGAAACAATTGTATAAAATATTAATACTTTTATTGTTTTATTCCATTATATATATAGTAAACCTTACTTGTGAAACTCCATAAGTAAATGATTATATTACTCTACATTTATTACTATTTACAAACTAAATTTAATTATAAAATTATTTTTGACTTGTCAAAATATACGAGTAAAAGAGTACATGAAACCTTTATTATAACAATAATACTTTTATTATTTTATATTATTTTATAGTAAAGTAATTTTTTATCTATCAAGGCTATTTATTGTAAACTAAATCTAATTGTAAAACTGTTTTTGGCTTTTAAGTTTTAGGAATAAAAGAGCACATTAAATTATTGTTATTATGATATTTAAAATTTAAAAAAAATAGCCAATAATAATATGACACTTGTCAAGCTATATCAATCCATTCATGTCATTCACTTTTTTATTATATATTATATATGAATTCCATAACATGCAATATGTTTTTTAGTTACTTAAATAATGTTTTTAAAGGTAAAAGAACAAAAAATCACAAAAAGACAAAAAAAATGAAACAGAGGGTTCTAGACTGGAGGACACGCACCAATATTCTGGAGAAACAGTCTCATGGACCAGTGAACTTGACACAGTCTGTAATTAATCAAATTAAAATACTAATGAAACAAACTCATGCAACACATTTCGAGTTACCACACTACAAAAATGAACCAACACTGGAGGGCGTAGAGTCCAATTCACCCCCAAATTTATATATATTATGGAAGCCTTTAAATCCATGCTACGCATAGGCCGTTTTTAAATTTTAGTTACAATATTTTTGAAAATATTATAATTTATATTATAATTTAAATTTTTTGAAATAATAATATTAACATGTCTGCAATTTATTTCCTTTTTTTCTTAGTTGAAATAGTCGAAAGCGCATTATTCATAATGATGACTTTAAATCATATATTATTTAAATTTTTATTTTTAAGTAAAATTTTAATAAATGCATAATATAACACTTGTCATGACTGCAGTGCTCGAACTCACTTTTATATATATATATATATATATATATATATATATATATATATATATATATATATATATATATATATATATATATATATATATATATATATATATATATATATATATACACATACATATGTATGTATGTATGTATGTATGTATGTATGTATGTAATATGCATATATATGATTACGAAGTAAAATTTATTTAAGATCACTATCCATAACATTATTTTTTCTTTATTTGGACGTCATTTTTATTTTTTTATTAGTCTAATTTTATTTTTCAATATGAGGTAAAATTTATGTAATATTTAAAATATTTATTATGTAATATTTATTGACAAAAATGATTTAATCTTTTTGTTGGAAATGAAAATTAGTGTACAACATTTATGCATTTTGGTCATTTGCAAACCAAAATGCAATAAATTATTTCGAAAGGCTACTTCGTTTAGCATTGTAATAAATAATTTTTTGGGATGAAAAAATCATTCCAACAACTATTTGACTCAATAAAACAGCCAAAAATACTCCCAAATAACAAATTTGACAAAACATCATCCAAACAACCAACTGCCACATGCCTCCTAAGTAGATAAACATCATATGATAAATAGCAATTGTCGTCTATAACTAAAATAACCCCAAATGATAACTCATACTTCGGTAACACTCTAACTCTCACATAGAGGAAAAAATTTATCAAGACAAAAAAATCACCGTGAGTAAATTCCTCGTAAACTAACTCATATATAATATATAAAATTGAATAGATTGATGCAAAATTGACTAGTGTCACATTACCATTGGCTTTTTTTTCCACTTAATTCCAAGTTATCCAATTATTAGTTGTTAGTTCTAAATTAAAACAATAATAATGAGCATTTAATGTATGATTTTATTCAAATAAGCTTCAAAGTAAAAATCATATATATAATATAAAACTGAATAGGTTGATGTAGGATTGACAAGTTTCACATCACCAATAGCTTTTTCCCCCTTAATTTCAAGTTGTCAAATTATTAATTATTAGTTCTAAATTAAAATAATAATAATAATGATGATGATGATGAGAAATAATGATGATGATGATGATGATGATAATAATGATGATGATGATGACGACGATGATAATAATAATAATAATAATAATAATAATAATAATAATAATAATAATACAAAATTAAATAGGTTGATGTAGGATTGGCAAGTGTCACATGGCCAATAGCTTTTTTCCCTTAATTCCAAGTTACCCAACTATTAATTATTAGTTCTAAATTAAAATAATAATAATAATAATAATAATAATAATAATAATAATAATAATAATAATAATGATAATAATGATGATGATGATGATGATGATGATGAGCATTCAGTGTACATTTTTATTCAAATAAGTCTTTAAAGTAAAACTGATTTTACTATTAAATTCAGTTTGTAATAGTAATAATTGTAGATTTACATACTCCATTATTTGTAGGATTTGAGAAGTTAAAAAGGATTTTGCTATATAACAAAATAAGAATGAAACTGTTAATATTTTATGCAATTATTTGAGTGGTTACAAACATTTCATAAGGATAGTAATAGTTACAAAGTCAATGAAAATTATTATAGTTATAACAACGACATTAATATGGATAGAGGCACTAAAAAGGCATAAATACACAATATATTAATAGCAACAAAGTAAAACATAATTATTATATATACATGTAAATCCAAACCATATAAGAAACATAAGATGTTCTATAAGTTAAAAATATATTAGTATTAATAGTATTACATTATAAAGATGACAACGCCACAAAATTTCAACACATACTTGTGCGAAGCACAGGATGTACACTAGTTATATGTTGAAAGATGAAAAGATTGGGTTTATCATCAAAAGTCACGGACTATATGTTGAAAGATAAAAAGATTGGTTTCTCATCAAAAGTCAAGGTCTGTGACATGTTTTTTCGAGTGAATGGAGAAAGCTAAGAGCGTGTGCAATGCAACTCATCCCTGACCTCGCTTGTGCCTCAAGCCACTTGAGGCGTGCGTAGCGGGAGCTTGTTTGGCTTGGAGTGGCAAGCCAGCTTGTAGTAGGGAGTAGGGGTGTGCAAACGGGTTGGCGATGACAAAATAATTTTGGCTTTATTTGTTAAGTTTACTAGTTTGCCCTTTTTTCCTTTTTGTTATTTTGCAAAATTTCTTAAAGTGTTACTCCAAGTTACTCTTCTTCATAAGTCTAGTGTGTAATTTGAGAGCCGCTTATATTCATATTTGGTTGATATCATAGAGTATATTCCAAAGTTTTTTCTAGTAGAGCAATAATATCTTTTAATAAATTTATTGTTATAGGATGAACTTGTTCGGGTATAGCTGATAAATAGTTTAATCTATTTTTATAGTGATTTAACAAATTTTGTCTAATACTTCTAAGAGTTAAATCAAAAGATCTTAAATAGTCCCATACTCTTTCTTGAGTATAATGTTTTAGTTCGGGTAAACTAAAACTTTGTCCTATTGCATAATTACCTTGTCTGTCTAACTTAGAGTTCGTTTGTAATATGTTTTTAAACAAATCCATTATTTAGAAGTGACACTGTAGTTGTCAAGCTTTTTGTTCAAGCTCTAGGCTCTGATACCATTTAACAGTGAGTCGAGTGATTTTTATGGAAAAAGCGGTAAAACCATTAGTTGAATTAGTTAGGTGATTCATACAAAGAGATTTATCAAATTTTAACAAAGGTACTCGGATACTAGATTATCAAATGAAACCTTAAACTTAATGTCAGATACCCCGATTAAAACAAGATTGAATCAAAGAAATTATACCTTCAAGAGTTGGATCTATCTTACTCCTTCGCACTCGTCTTACTCCACCCTGATGCGAGGCTTACCTACTCGTTCAGACCTTCTCATTCTCCTTGACAGTACTTTCTCTTTGATCAAAGTTGTAATAACAGAATTATAGACACAAGTTTTGAGAAAAGATTTCTCCTTTATTTCATTGATAATTATTCTCCTTTCCCTAAAGGGAGGAAATCAGAACATTTTTAGAGAGATATTGTACAGAGGGAATTTTCTTCTGACAAATGCCGATCCAAATGCTGATGCCTTCTACTGAAATCGGCTAACTTATTTATAGAGGAAGGGGTTGCGCTATGACATAAGCACTTACATCATTGAAAATCTGAAAAGATAAGATTGCCTAACTAAAAGATAAGCTTTGTAGATAAGGCTCCACTGTTCTTGATAAGGCTGCTCTATGTTCATTGTCTTGTTATGCCGGTAGAGATAAGAGTTGATAATGTTGTGGTTCCTTGTGTCTTCACATGATGACTGCGGGAGAAAAATATGCTTTTGTGCCTTGTCTTATTCTGTTTTATAAAGTTCAGCAAATTTGGTGCGTACAACTGGACTGCCTAAAAATTTCTTGGGCTCCAGTGCATAGCTAAAGTCAAAAAGTTATTCATCGACTGAGATATTTTCAGCTCCTTCAGTAGTAACTAGAATGAGATTTTTGTCAGAGTAAAGAGTTCCAGCTCCTTTAGTCATTAAACGCTCGCTTTGGCATTTGATGGCGAGAGCGCCTGTTGATCGTCTATAGTTGATCCATCCTTTATCAAAATGAGGAGTTTTATAGTGTTTATTTTTCTCTCCTGCAATGGTAGGGAGTTTTGTAGTTGATCCTGTTCTCGTAACATGGGTAAGTTCAACTAAATGAATGAAATGGTAGATAGTGTCTTCATCCTTTTCAGGAGAGATAGTAAAGATACAAAGGCAAATATGTCCTTGGCTAAATTGCTTAATAGCATGTTTAAAACTGGCCGGGAAATTCTATAGTTCAATGAGACTGGTGCTTGGGTAAAGATAATTTAAATAGACATAAGTAAAGAGTTCAAAAATGATATCAGGGTTGGCTCTGATGAAAGCAACGATTCTGGAAAAAAAAGAGTCCCTTGGATTATAGTAGAGTTCAGGTAAATCAGAGATCTTCTGGTAAGCCAGCACAATTGCTTCATAATAGTTCTTGTAAAAAGAGTTTGATAGATCAAGAGTTCGAATGTCAGTGTTTTGAATAACTGGTCTTGAAGCTAATAACTTAGCTTTTAATTGTTGCTTCTCTTTCTCTTCTTCAAAGAGGGGGTTTGAAGCATTTCCCTGATTTGATCGAAATGAGAGTTCAGAGAGTTCAGAGTGGACTTTTGTCAAATCCACCTTGGAAGAGTTCAAAGAGTTCAACTCAAGCTGTTCAATAGTTTGGTGAAATATGTTGTTAGTTCTCAAGCTTTTCCAAGATCAATTCTGAGATCTACAACAATTTCTTCCATGACTTCAATTTTTTCATTAACAGCTTCACAGTATTCATTAACGTTTATAAGAATGTCTTCAAAGTTCTGGATTAGCTGGGTGCTGTCCTCTTGTTCCATTGGTGCTTTGCTTTTGTCCGTTGAACTCATGTTCTCTTGTTAAATAATCTGCAATAAAGTTATTTTTCCCTGCAACATGCTCATATACAGAATTAAACTGAGATAAAAATAGCTGCCATCGATGTAATTTATGCATGTGAGGTCCATTCTCTAAAGCTTGTTTTACAAAGGTAGTGGCTGCTTGATTATCTGTTAGAACTTTAAATGGCTTTGGTAATAAAAAGAGTCTCCATTTAGTAATTTCTCTAATAATGGCTAATAGTTCCTTTTCCATATTATTATAATTTTCTTCACGTTCAGAAAAAGTTCCACTATGATAGCCACAAATTTCATTTAAATCTGTTTTCAAAACTGTTGCCCATGTTTTGTCAGATGCGTCTGTTTGAAAAATTAGATTATCTTCAGGTTCTAGAAGTCTAAGTTGGAAGTTGTTGACATTCTTTCTTTAATTTTTTCACAATTTCTGTATGTTTTTTGGTCCAACTAAGAGTATTGTTTTTTCCAAGTAGGCTTTGCAAATCTTTTTTCTTCTTTGCTAAGTGTGGTATACAAGAACTAGCATAGTTTAATAGTCCTAAGAAACCTTAAATTTATTTCTTTGTTCACAGTTGGTCTAGATATTCCATGATTTTTCTAGAGATATGAGGTTGTAAGCTGATTCCATTTGTACCAACTTCAAATCCTAAGAATTCAATTTTCTCTTTTTCAATTACAACTTTTTTCTCACTTAGGCAAATGCCTTTTTTAATAGCTGTTTCCAGAAACGTGTTGAGATGTACTCGATGTTCTTCAAGAGTATCTGAACTTATTAAAATGTCATCTACATAGACAATAAGAAAATTGTTAAGGTATTTAAAGGCATTGTCCATTCTTCGTTGAAAAATTCCTGGTGCATTTTTTAGTCCAAACAGCATAACAATCCATTTATAAAATCCTTGAGGTGTACTAAAACCTGTATATTTAATACTTGTTTCTTCCATTTTAATTTGCCAAAAGCCAGATTTGTAATTAAATTTTGAAAAGAATTTTCTGTTTTTTACCAGGTTAATTAATACTTCCTTGTTAGGTAGAAAATAGTTATCTGTTTTTGTAAATTGATTTAGTTTTTTATAGTTAATTACCATTCTAGCCTTTCCTCTTCGTCGTTCTACTTCGTTAATTACCACAAAGGCTGATGAAGAGTATGCTCCATTGGATGGTCTAATTAGTCCTTTTTCAAGTAGTTCTTTTATTTGTATTGAAAATTCTTTGATATCTTCTTCAGTGTATAACATTGGTTTTTCTTTGATATAAATTTCCTGTGTTAGTTCTATCTTAGCTCGAGGATGTTCAGGTTTCCAAAACTGCACTGGATTTTCAGAACAAATTCGTTTAAGTTTTGCTAAAAGGTCATCTTTCTTAATTATATGAACTGTAAAAGTAGGTTTTTATGTGTGTATTTGTAGTGCAAGTTGTTCATAACCATGTCCACTACGCTTCGCACGCACTCTGTATGGTTGTTTTAGAGTGAAAATTTTCAAAGTGTGACCACATTTGGTAGTTAAGTAAACAGTATAAGGAGTTTGTGTAAACTTAGCAAACTGTTTAAAAAAAATCATTGCCTAATAAAATATCATAACCAGAGTTATATTGTAATACTGTGGGTATTGTAAGGATTTTGTTACCTAAAATAATGGAAACATTGTTCTGAAATAAATCTAAATAGGTAGGAATAGGATGAACACCTTTGATTCTAAGTTTACGATCATTTGGGAGCTTATCCCATTTTGGAAGTAAAAAGTCTTGAAAGAAAATTACTTCGGATCCTGTGTCAATCAAAGCAGTGGTAGTAATGTCTAAGTCTTTGACAGTTACATCTATGTAAGTAAGAATAGGTATTTCAAGCTGCTTCATAAGTGTTCAAGAATGATGGTAGTGTGTTGATTTAAAAGGGTGATCTGAGTAGGACCAATCTCATAATTGGTATATTGGTCAAGGAAATTCATGCCTAAGAGTACATGATAGAATTCATTTTTAATTGAATGATCGATATAGCAATCAAATTCCAATAGAGTAGAATTAGGAGTTTTCATCATGATTCGAGAGATTTGATTTAGAGTTGCTTTCTGACCATTGTAGGTAATAAAGTTATATTCTGATGCTGTTGAGACTGCTATGGGTAAAGGTATACAATGACTTTGTGATGCTCCTGTATCTATAAGGATTTTATTAGAGATTCATATTTGTCCATTAAAATAGTCCAATTTTACTTTGTAGGTGCTAGTAAGCTTAGTTGTTAATAATGGAGGTGTAAACCTGGGTATAGTTGCTGTACTATAGCTTCATGTTAAAATAGGTTGATTGGCTGCTCTTATTCCCTTTTCAGTATAAGAAAGTCTAGGTGCTTGATAGCTGATTGATGCTTCATCTTCTTCTTCAACTAATTGAAAGTCTATTAATGCGGTATTTTGGCTTCTTGTATAGGAGGAGAGATAATAATACTGATAGTTGAAAAGATTGATTGACAGTTATTTTTCGTGTTTGTTTTACATCTTTTATTGGAAAGTTAGTATTTGAAAAAATGTATAGTCCTCTATAATAAAAGGATAATGCATCATTTTCTGATTGTAATCCAATGTCTGTTAAGAGTTTAAATTGCAAATTTAAAGTGTTCTCTATATTTTTTATTTGCAGAGTAACAGAATAATTCGGATAACATTCAAAGATTAATTTTTTGTAAATTAGATTACCTTGTAATGTTCCTAGATGACTATTTTGTATATTTCAAAATCTTTGATCATGTAAGGATAGAATAATAGGTGAATTAATACCTTCTTTGAAGCAAGCATTTACCGCAATTTGTATTTCTTGTAAATGGACATACTTAATTAGCTTCCTGTCTTTAGTGGGAAGTTCTGCTAAAAATTTATCAATTATCTCTAGAGTCATTTATCTTAACCGGATATTTCCCTGTAAATGTTGCATTTTAACAGGTTGTTCTGTAGTATAGAGCTTAAAATATCTTATTAATTTTCGAGTTAGAAGATCATCTAGTTTTTATATCAAAGAAACCTGAATATCCTCGAGCTAAGATAGAACTAACGTAGAAAATTTATATCAAAGAAGAACCAATGTTATACTCTGAAGAAGATATCAGAGAATTTTCAATACAAATAAAAGAACTACTTGAAAAAGGACTAATTAGACCATCCAATGGAGTATACTCTTCATCAGCCTTTATGGTAATTAACGAAGTAGAACGACGAAGAGGAAAGGCTAGAATGGTAATTAACTATAAAAAACTAAATCAATTTACAAAAACAGATAACTATTTTCTACCTAACAAGGAAGTATTAATTAACCTGGTAATAAACCGAAAATTCTTTTCAAAATTTAATTACAAATCTGGCTTTTGGCAAATTAAAATGGAAGAAACAAGTATTAAATATACAGGTTTTAGTACACCTCAAGAATTTTATGAATGGATTGTTATGCCGTTTGGACTAAAAAATGCACCAGGAATTTTTCAAAGAAGAATGGACAATGCCTTTAAACACCTTAATGGTTTTCTTGTTGTCTATGTAGATGACATTTTAATAAGTTTAGACACTCTTGAAGAACATCGAGTACATCTCAACACATTTCTAAAAACAGCTATTAAAGAAGGCATTTGCCTAAGTGAGAAAAAAGCTGTAATTGAAAAAGAGAAAATTGAATTCTCAGGATTTGAAGTTGGCACAAACGGAATCAGCTTACAACCTCATATCTCTAGAAAAATTATGGAATATCCAGACCAACTGCGAATAAAGAAACAAATTTAAGGTTTCTTAGGACTATTAAACTATGCTAGTTCTTATATACCAGACTTAGCAAAAAAGAAAAAAGATTTGTAAAGCCTACTTAGAAAAAACAATACTCTTGGTTGGACAGAGAAACATACAGAAATTGTAAAAAAATTAAAGAAAGAATGTCAACAACTACCCAGTCTTAGACTTCCAGAACCTGAAGATAATTAAATTTTTCAAATAGACGCATCTGACAAAACATGGGCAACAGTTTTGAAGACAGATTTAAATGAAATTTGTGGCTATCACAGTGGAACTTTTTCTAAACGTGAAAAAAATTATAATACTATGGAAAAGAAACTATTAGCCATTATTAGAGGAATTACTAAATAGAGACTCTTTTTATTACGAAAGCCATTTAAAGTTCTAACAGATAATCAAGCAGCCACTACCTTTGTAAAACAAGCTTTAGACAATAGACCTCACATGCATAAGTTACATCGATGACAGCTATATTTATCTCAGTTTAATACTGTATATGAGCATGTTGTAGGAAAAAACAACTTTATTGTAGATTATTTAACAAGAGAACATGAGTTCAACGGACAAAAGCAAAGCACCAATGGAACAAGTGGACAGCACCCAACTAATCCAGAACTTTGAAGACATTCTTATAAACGTTAATGAATACTATGAAGCTGTTAATGAAAAATTGAAGTCATTAAAGAAATTGTTGTAGATCTCAGAGCTGATCTTGGAAAAGGTCAAGAACTAATAACATATTTCCACCAAACTATTGAACAGCTTAATTTGAACTCTTTGAACTCTTCCAAGGTGGATTTGACAAAAGTCCACTCTGAACTCTCTGAACTCTCATTTCGATCAAATCAGGGAAACGCTTCAAACCTCCTCTCTAAAGAAGAGAAAGAGAAGCAACAATTAAAAGCTAAGCTATTAGCTTCAAGACCAATTATTCAAAATACTGGCATTCGAACTCTTGATCTATCGGACTCTTTTTACAAGAACTATTATGAAGCAACTGTGCTGGCTTACCAGAAGATCTCTGGTTTCCCTGAACTCTACTATAATCCAAGGGACTCTCTTTTTCCCAGAATCCTTACTTTCACCAGAGCCAACCCTGATATCATTTTTGAACTCTTTACTTATGGCTATTTAAATTATCTTTACCTAAGCACCCGTCTCATTGAACTATAAAATTTCCCAGCCAGTCTTAAACATGCTATTAAGCAACTTAGCCCAGGACATATTTGCCTTCGTATCTTTACTATCTCTCCTGAAAAGGATGAAGACACTATCTACTATTCCATTCATTTAGTTGAACTTACCCATGTTACGAGAACAGGATCAACTACAAAACTCCCTACCATTGCAGCAGAGAAAAATAAACACTACTCCTTATTTTGACAAAGGATGGATCAACTATAGACGATCACCAGGCGCTCTTGCCATCAAATGCCAAAGCGAGCGTTTAATGACTAAAGGAGCTAGAACTCTTTACTTTGACAAAAATCTCATTCTAGTCACTACTGAAGGAGCTGAAAATATCTCGGTTGATGAATAACTTTTTGACTTTAATTATGCACTGGAGCCTAAGAAATTTCTAGGCAGTTCAGCTGTACACACCAAATTTACTGAACTTTATAAAACAGAACAAGACAAGGCACAGAAGCAGATTTTTCTTCCGTAGTCATCATGTGAAGACACAAGGGACCACAATATTATCAACTCTTATCTCTACCGATACAACAAGATAATGAACATAGAGCAGCCTTATCAAGAACAGTGGAGCCTTATCTACAAAGCTTATCCTTTAGTCAGACAATCTTATCTTTTCAAATTTCCAATGATGTAAGGGCTTATGTCATAGCGCAACCCCTTCCTCTATAAATAAGTTAGGTGATTTTAGTAGAAGGCATCGGCATTTGGATCGGCATTTGTAAGAAGAAAATTTCCTCTGTACAATATCTCTCTAAAAATGTTCTGATTTCCTCCCTTTAGGGAAAGGAGAATAATTATCAATGAAATAAAAGAGAAATCTTTTCTCAAAACTTTGTGTCTATAATTCTGTTATTACAACTTTGATCAAAGAGAAAGTACTATCAAGGAGAAGGAGAAGGTCTGAGCGAGTAGATAAGCCTCGCATCACGGTGGAGTAAGACGAGCGCGAAGGAGTAAGATAGATCCAATTCTTGAAGATATAATTTCTTTGATTCAATCTTGTTTTAATCGGGATATCTGACATTAAGTTTAATGTTTCATTTGATAATCTAGTATCCGGGTAACTTTGTTAAAATTTGATAAATCTCTTTGCGTGAATCACCTAACTAATTCAACCAATGGTTTTACCGCTTTTTCCATAAAAACCACTCGACTCACTATTAAATGGGCCTAGAGCTTGAACAAAAAGCTTGACAACTATAGTGTCACTTGTAAACAATGGATTTGTTTAAAAACAGATTACAAATAAACTCTGAGTTAGACAGAAAAGGTAATTATGTAGCAGAACAAAGCTTTAATTTACCCGAACTAAAACATTATACTCAAGAAAGAGCATGGAACTATTTAAGATCTTTTGATTTAACTCCCAGAAGTATTAGACAAAATTTGTTAAATCACCTTAAAAATAGATTAAACTATTTATCAACCATACCCGAACAAGTTCATCCTATAACAATAATTTTATTAAAAGATAATATTGCTCTACTAGAAAAAATTTTGGAATATACTTTATGGTATCAACTAAATATGAATATAAGCGACTCTTAAATTACATACTGCCCAGATGAAGAAGAGTAACTTGGAGTAACACTTTAAAGAAATTTTGCAAAATAACAAAAAGGAAAAAAGGGCAAACTAGTAAACTCAACAAATAAAGCTAAAATTATTTTGTCATCGTGTAACACCCCGCCCGAAGTGGGCGGACGTGTCACCGCCGTGGACGCTCGGTCAGTAGCGCCCACAAGGCTCTACGAACTTATCGACCTGAATTGACCTGTTCATAGGCAATAGCAACGGAAGCTCTTATCGAAATCGAACTAAAGGTCGGGATGGTCAAACTAAAACATGCATTACATACATACTTAACTGTATCCATAATGTTATTATATATATCCGAACCAAAATACATTCAGAACTGCATTTACTAACATAATCCATAATATATACATACAACGAGCCCTACAGTTCCAAATAAGCTCTTCAAAAGTGTTTCAGAGCTACCTAGTTCTCTTAATGCTCCTGGGGTCCCTCCTCGCTTCCAAAAGCTAAAAAATGGTGAAGTCATGAGCTCCCCGAGCCCGGTGAATAACCCTTACCTTCTCCGTTATTACACTTTGCACATTAACCGGTTAACACATAATCACATTGTACATGTATCTTATGACATATAAACATAACATACATATATTTCCAGAATCAAAATATACTCACACCCTCCATATCTAATGCACAATATCACAAACACACCCAAACATAATTTATGTCATGGAATGGGCAATTAGAGTAGCTTAGTCGTACTTGTCCCATACAAGCTACGATTTAAGGACCTTCGTTTTCACTTAAATCCCTAAACAAACTCTACTGTTAGTCTATTCACTAAACTAACAATGATTGTCCCATACCAATCATGTCCTTTGAGCTCATAGTTCTCACTAGAGTCCAAAAGAACGCAAAATCTGCTAAGCAACCTAACGGTCCGCCCATAACCACAATTGACACATATATCAAAGCAATCTTTTTCACAAAAATTCACGTACTAGCCATAAACACATTTGAAATTCATTCACAAGCTTGTAGATATTTTGAATGAACCTTCAAATCCAAATCTAAATCCAAAATCCAAACCTAAGATCAAAATTGATTTCATAACTTATCCAAATTTCAAACTCAAACGAAACCCAATTCCATGTCACATCCGAAATCCAAATCCAAGCCAAAACCAATTTCACAACACATCACATATTCTTAACTAAATGCAAAACTTTTAGTTCAGGGGAAATCAACTCATAACTCACACAAAGAACCATCACAAAACACAAGGGTCACAAACACATCCTGACGGACAGGGCAATGCCCACTCAAGGTACCAACCAGGAACCCAACACTCTAGAATATGTAGATGTCCTCAAAACACAAACTGTGGAGTCACATTCACATCCTGGAAAACCAGGGACCCACACAACTCCCAACTAACACAAACTGCGAAGCCAATTGGCTTACCGGGCAGCGCCTACTCAAGGCACCAGCCAACGACTGACACAGCTCCAAATACAAAGACAACTACTTCTATGGCCATAGCTCTAGAACGCCCTGTAATAGCCTAACGCAAGACATGAACATTTTTCCCCAAAACATAACTTAAGAAAATCGTATAATCCATTGAATCACATTTGTATTTTTCATAAGTTTCCCATGCTTCATCAATGGCCTTTTCACATCTAATTTACGGATTAAACACACAAATAATCCATAATTACACTAAATAAGTTACTTTAACTCAAAAATTCATAGCTCACAGCATACACATCCAATCTTCAACAAACTTTGCAGGAAATTGGAAAATGACATGTAGATTCTAACATATTAATTTCATGATTTTTGTCCAGGCCAATCATTCCTAGAAATTCAAACAGTCAGCCAAAATAATCAAAAAACTGTGAATTAAACTCAAAAATTCATAACTTTTAGCATACACAACCAAAATTCACAACAATTTACCAGAGAACACAAAATATCATGAGGAATCTACAGTAATATTTTGATAATTTTTCTCCAAGCATATCCTTCAAAACAAAATTAAAACAGTAACCGAAAACCATGCACCCAAAACAGAACAGTCCCAATCAAAAATTCATAAATCCTAAAATACACATACAAAATTCATCAAAATTTACAGAGATTTTTCATACATCCTCAGAAATTTACAGTAAAAATTTCATAATTTTTATCCAACCCAATAGCCCACAATAATTCAAAACATCAACCAAATTTCAGCATGAAATTACACGGCAGATTTGATCAAAAATGCATAACTTATAAACTACACATCTAAAATTCATGAAAATTTGCCAGAAGTTGATTAATATTCTAGGAAACCTACAGTAAAAATGTCAGGATTTTTTGAGCATCCAGTAATTCACAAAAAATCAAAAAGTAGCAGACCCTGTGCAAAATCCGAAAATTCAACATTTATGTTTCAATTCTCTCGTTCATCTAATACCAATAATCAATCCAAAAATCCATAATTTTAACATATATATGCACAAAATCACAACATACATATCAACCCACAATATTCACATAACCCCAAAATCACAAATCAATAATATAATTTTGGTTGTGGGTTTCTAACAAATGAATTTAGGGTTTTAGTCTACTAAGCTTTAAAACATCAAATTCATAACTTCAATTGATTCCCAAATTTGAATCATAAATCAACAAATTAATCTTGCCCTAATTAATTTTTAGGTTGAGAAAGACAAGAATTACTCACCTTGAATTTGCTTCGAGACCAAAACCTTAAACTCCCTTTCCTCTTCCTTCTCTTTCTCTCTCCTCTCTTCTTTCTCTCTACGTGGGGTGTGTGTGTGTGAAAAAAAAAAAAATCAAACCCCCACCCCCTTATATAAATAGCACACCGACTATGACCCGGTCAAGGTCGGTCAAACCGACTTTGACTCGGTCAAAGGTTAACTTTGACTCCTCTTTTTTTTTTTGGGCTTGCACAATTACATTTGGGGCGTTATACATCGCCAACCCATTTGCACACCCCTAGTAGGGAGCCACTCGCCCACTCACTCTTCTCTCCCTTTTTCTTTTTTTTTTTCTTTTTGATCCCAACCTTGATTTTTTTTAATCATAATAAATAAAATTTATGTATTATGAAGTGAGTCCATGAATGTCATTTTATATAGTGAACCAAAGTTATCATCCTCGTATTTTGGGGAGAAAATCTTGAGAGCCAAAAATTAGGCTTAACGGTGAAGTGAAGGAGTAGGTCCAACTTGTCAGCCAAGATTTTAGTTCAACATTGCACATGCTCTTTTTTTTTTTTTTTTCCATAATAGTTCTAACGTTAAGCCCGTGGAAATTTACTTAATGTTTATTTTTTAATTGAAAGCATATCACTTAATGTTTAAGTGTAACCATAAAGAGGTCAAGTATGTGTTTATATTGCCACTTAGTTGTCTTTACCATTAGAGTTCAACCCTCGGTGGCCACAAGGTTGATAAGAGCCTTGAAATTTTATAGATTAACTCTGAATTTATAAACATATCTTGAAAGTTTTAGTAGAGTTTTGATTTCTTTTTTAAAATATAAACACACGCGCATATATATATATATATATATATATATATATATATATATATATATATATATATATATATATCTATATATATATATATATATATATATATATATAATATATATATAATATAATACATACATATATATATATATATACATACATACATACATACATACATATATATATATATATATATATATATATATATATATAATATATATATATATATATATATATGTATGTATACATATATATATAATATATATGTATACATATATATATATATTATATATATATATATATATATATATATATAATATATATATATATATATATATATATATATATATATATATATAACATGCACATATATATATATATACATATATACACATACATACATACATATATATATATATATATATATATATATATATATATATATATATATACATATATATATATATATATATATATATATATATATATATATATATATATATATATATATATATATATATATATATTCAGCATTTTCTTTGAATTTTTCATAAATAGTATATGTAGAGATCACATAATGAAATAATAAATACTAATGCTACTTATTTATGAACAAAGTTATTACAATGCAACCTCTTAATCTTCACTATATTTTGAACTAGGATTACTCATATCCCCCCAGCCCCAAAAGACAAGGGGGGAAAAAAACGAGAGAGCCCTACTCAAATTATTGCTCTACTTTGCTCTACTTGAAGATTTTTCCTAGAAACTAAAAATATCATATTGAGTCTTGACCAGGTGGTATTACTTTTATGTTTTGTTCTTATAAGAATAGACTTAGTTCCCATTTCCTTTCGAAAGGCTTTAATCCGTCTGAATTGTGACATTTTCGGCTATTATTTTCATGATCTCCTTGTCTCCTTTTCGTGCTTTTAGGCCAATGATTTTTTCTAATTCGCAAATGTAACATCCCAACTTTGAATAACTTTATTCGCATAAATTAACATTACTGATCCTTAATGATTAACGCCACTGAAATTAAGAACGCTATTGCCGTCTAACTAACAGATGAGGCTAGGTGTTGGGAACTCTAGTGAAGAATAATGCTGCTAAACGTTCTTAAATGGCTCGAAATTGCCCACTCAAATCTGACATAAGTATGCATATACTCTTAATCTCTTACTAATAGTAAAATATACTTAAAAAACCCATCAACTTCTCAACATGATCACTGTGAATAGGGCTGAGTAGGATCAGGTACCTAGTCCATTTTCATGGAATTGGTCTCGGTCCCGGTTGGAACCGGGTCCAAAAATTTGGACCATGTCCCAGTCTCAATTGGAACCGAATCCAAGATTTTTGGAATCGATCCCAAAATCGATTGGGGCTGGGTCCAGAATCGGGTACCCGATTTCTATTTTTTTCCTATTTTATTTTATTTAAATTTTAGGCTTGTGGTTGTGACTTTGTGAGAGAACTAATACACTTAACAAACTAACTAATCGATCGTTCAAAATCAAATTTAATAGAATGACAACTAGACGTTTATCATACATTAAAGTCCAATTGGTTATCTAATAAATAGCATTTCATTTCATCCAAGCATTAAAAAAATACTATTTTCTCATAGTATTATACATTAACAAAAGATTTAGTAATATCAACATATAGTTGGAAATTATGACGGCATCAGAAGAATAATACCTGATGCCAATGGGTAATTGGGTAACTCAGACATTTTTTTAAAAAAAAATGATTAGACTGGGTAACTGGGTAATGGATCTGGTTCTGATTTCAAGTTTTCAGGATCCAACTCCAGATCCGGTTGTAAAGGGGTCCAAGATTTCGGAACCAGTTCCAGACCCAGTTTAATCAGGTCCGGGTATGGATCCGGCGGGTCTGAACTGGATCCGGCCGGTCCGAACTAGGTCCGGGTTGGGAATCGAGTACCTAATTTTTTTGCTCAACCCTAACTGTGAGCATGCTAGGTTTCTTCACCGCGACTTTAAGGTAACGCTCTCAAGGTGGTTGAGGATAGACTCGCAACCATTACCTGAAAGAAGACATGTCAGTTCGGACGGGCGGGTTAAATACGGATCAGATGTACTCAAATTTGGGTAAAATACATGTCGGGTACATTTCGGTTCGGTTGAAGTGCGGGCGGTCGTATTTCGATCATATGGATTTCGGGTCATGTTTAGAGTGCCTTTTTTGTTGGTTAGTTCCTTTTTGTCAAAATTAAAGACTTGACATATTTAAAGTATAAAATTGCTCGTATTTAATGAAAAAGTATTGTAATTATAATTTTCTTTAAAAGAATATTAAAGATATTTAAACTTTTCACTATGATATATGTATGTCATGTATATATGGCCAAAGAGTCGAGCCATTGAATCGGACAGTGGATTAAAATAACGCCGATAATGGGTCGGATTATTTATACGCCATCCCATTTAAAGCATGTTAGCGAGTCAGAGCGGTTCGGTCCGCTAATAAGCTATTTAATAATTTGATATTTTTATCAACTAACTTACCATCACCTAATCAGACACACTTTATTAATTGGTCCATCATAACACAAGCACGAGTAGGGCCATTATCCAATTAATCTCATAGTTCGAAGCCAATTAGAATAGAAAACGAATGAAAAGATATCAAAGAAATGCAAGATATTACAATTATCTTTTAATTATAATATCAAAATGTTAGATTATTGTAGAGTAACATCATTTAAAATATGATGAGAAATATTCATTTCACTAAAAATATAATTATATAGTTTGCCCATTTTAAATATTTGCCTTATTCTAAATTGATTTTCTTAATACTAGATACTTATTTCACATCATTTCACACCTTTTTTTTAAAGTTTTTCCATTTATAAGTCTTGTATGATGTTATTGTATGAGAACGGAGTTGAGAAAGAAAAGATACTATTATTTAATTTATGAAGGGATGCGATAATTATATAACGTATCTCTAAACGGACCGATACATTGAATAATAACTATTGTTAAAAGGGATAAATTAAAGAAAAATAAAAAATAAAGGTATACTATTCGGGTCGAGCGGGCATGTTTGGGTTCAGTTTGACCCGCTAATTTGCGGGTTTTTTGGTTCGGTTAATTTAGAGTTCAGATTGAGAAAACCGTGTGCAAAACCTAAAATTTTCGGGCAGGTTTGGGCCACGTTTTCGGGCCAAGTCAGTTTTTTCAGGTCTACCTGAAAACATGAAAATGCAAAAATTTTGACAAGTTATCCGAAACTCAATACGTCTATCCCTATACTGTAAATATAGAAAATATTTTGAGTGGGCACTCACATTTCAATTCATTTAGTTCGAAATGAGAGGTAGAGAGAATTACATTAAAACTTTTACGAGTTATTATCTGAAAGGGGAATTCAAATTGATGAACTCATATCTGAACAATGCTATTATTGAGTAAGATGTAAACCTCTCAAGCCGATCACAAAGCTTGAGTTGAAGTTGCGAGGCTGAATGAATGGCTTGAGCCTTGATAACTGATAATTGGTTGGTCCATTCGATTATGTGGTGAAACGATACTTGTAAATAATTCATTAAATGATTATATATTATGAGATTTTGTTATTTATAAAAGAGATGTGAACTTTTGAAAAGTGCAGGCAGTAAATGTACCTTAACCTAAATCTTCACCTCTCTTTCTATAATGCATAGTTGATGACAAAGATGATAGAGAAAAAATGGCCTTATTTTCTGATTCAAATGGTGTCCTTGTGATTAATAAGTTATATAGTCATCGAATTAGTGAGTTTGTTGCACATAAACACACGCATAAATAATTTCAATTGCGAACTTTCTTCTTTTTGTTTTGTTACTAGACATGATTATGAATTCTGTTCTTTAGTTTGACCTTGATTGTTTCAGAGTATTTTAGTTATTCATTGTTTACTGTTTAGATCATTTGCTCTTGTTTCATTTGATGTTGTTTCTCCTATTTTCTTGGGCTTTTACACTAGAACTCTTTTTGTTTATTATTAACCTTAAACACTTAATTGAGAATCTCTAAATTGAACCAAATTAAAATTTCATTTCGATGCGAAATATGATTCGATCCAAACATAACCTAACATGTACTTAACTCCAACAACCCATTTGTCTAATTGACCATCTGCTTTTGTGCCCAAAAAAGAAAAGGCAAAAAAAAAAAAAAGAGACATGACAGTAAAAAAAGTTGGAAAAAAAAGGAAAATGAGGATGTTTCAGGAGTTAGGAGTCCAGTCTCGCAGTCGGCGACCGATCGCACATCGTCGGGGAAAAAAAAGTGAAAAACAAGAGGGGGGGGGGGCAGAAAAAGAAAAAAGAAAAAAAAAGGAAAAAGAAAACGAAGACCTCCATTGTTGTGTCGGCGATTGGCCGTACATCATTGGCGATTCCCATCGTCACCGATCCCTCTCCCCCTTCCCCGGTCGACGATTCTTAGGGTTTGATTTTGATGGCAAAAGGCAAATCTTCGGCGACAATTGCGGCTTCTCTCCAGAATCTTCATCTCAATTCAATTTCTGCCTCCGTTCCGTCCATCGCCAAGCCCTTTTCTTCCTCCCAATCCCCAGGTTTCAATTTCATCTTCATTCCATTCAGTAATCGATGCGCACACATGATGTGTTATGCTCTGCATTTCGAAACTTGATTGAGAGCATCATGGCGAGCTTGTATCGTGCAAATTTGATTATTCACTCTTCCAGTGTTCTGTTCTTATTTTGCTGAATTCTTTTTGATTGACAACTACTTCATGTATCTGATTCATATGGTTCGGTCTCGATTGCATTATTAAATTTTCAATTCAAAGAAATTACTGGCCAAGTGCTTAATATCTTACGTGGATGGAGGAAAGAAAAAATGGGCTTCTTTCGTTTGGCCTAAGAACATATGTAGTATGTACGAAGACTGTATTTTTTGAGCTCAATGCAAATGAAAAGGGTGAATTGGGAATGCCCATCAATGGTGATTGACGAGAATTGTAGTGCATCTATGCTAATTGGTCAGATAAATGAGAATTGGAAATTTTGAAGCTAAGGGAGATGGAGGGGCCTGGTCTTTACGGGACATTGTTTTCTAACTACTATGATGCCGAATCACTGAATACTTCTAGCTGATGTAAAGAAAAATCCGAATATCGAGTGGTGATGATAAGAGGCAAATTCATTCATATCTTCAATCTTCTTTTTGGTGCATTGATGTTTACCTAATTAGTACTGCCTACTATAGTCGTCAACTGATATTAGTAAAACCCATGCATTACTTGAAGTCTACTGCTGATTTTCTTGTTTGAACTGACAGTGTAGTGCCCATCATTGCAGTGCCCCTTAAAAGAGGAAAACCTCCGAGTTTGGTCAGCTTGTGCCTTGGAGTTATTGGGAAGCATTTGGAGGATATCATCCCTGAGTTAGATGAGATTGCTATAAGCTTTCCAGCCGATATTAAGGTTCTATCCTCTAAATGCAAATCTTGGCTGCATCTACTAGGAGACAATACGGAGTATCAAACCACTTGTAGAGAATACTAGCCTGCTCTTTGGTCTATGTTATGCTTGTTGGCTCATGTCAAAGCATTTTGTTTTCGTTGTTGCTGCTTGAATCTGAAGACCACATAGATTCAGCTCTCTAAATGCTTTTCGTGCTCTGGGAATCATTCTTAAATACTTTACCCAGATTGTTCCTTATATCTGTCTTTCTTTCCTTTCATTGTTTGTGTGTGGGCTTGTAATTCCCATCGAGTCATTGAGATATTTGGCCTGTAGATACACTTGTTATGTGAAAATCAATGCCTTACTTTAATGATCATGGGCTGATATAGTTTATCTTTGACGCCTTGTGCATAAATTTTCTTGTGCTTTAGTGCCAGATTGTTTCTTCTTATAAATTTTCTCTACTTTGTTAAATTACAGATGGCAATTGCAGCAATTGCTAGGAGAAGAAAGCTGCTTAATGACAATGTGATAATCTCTCTTGCTGACGCTTCATGGAAAACCCTTGACATATCTTGTTCAGACGTATCAGATTTTGGACTCACGAAGATGGCAGAGATTTGTACGTCTTTACGTGCTGTGGATATAAGGTTGATTATCTAACTTGATGTGTATTCTGATTTCTGGCTAGAGCAGCAGCTATTGACAGTAGCAGGGAATGAAAGTAAGAATGAAAGTAACTATTACTTCTTTGGAATTTTGGGAAGCCTGGTACATGTCACTATTTGCCTTATTTTGCTTCCTCGGGCTTTGTGAAAAATGATATAGTACAATCACTTCGTACTGAGGAAGTGGTGTGCTTGATTTCTAGTGGCTGATATGTAGGTTGATCTGTTAACACTGTATTGCTTTTATGTGGAAAGGTCTGAGCTTGAATCTCATTTGTCCAAAATTTGAAACTCTGGTGCAACTATGATGGCCTGAATGGATCTAGATTATAGGCTGTGGAGTAAAAGAATGATTTTGTGTGGTCTAACTTACATTTCATTGTTCTTGCATCTAAAACTTGAAATACTTGTGCCACTTGAGTCACCTCAATCGGTTGAACAAGTACTGCATCTGAAACTGCTTTTAGTGTGGCTTTGTTTTGAAGATAGTACTTATTTTTGGACTACGATATGATCTCTTTTACAGTGGATGCAGTAAAATTACACCCCATGGTGTCTCTCAACTAGTACAGCACTGCCATTCTTTGGAGACATTGAGATGTGGGTATGTACTCACTTCTTAAAGTTTGGGATAACGAAGTGAATCTGTTGTGACAAACTACAACCTGTCTTTGTTGCTGTCAGTATTGGACTTGAGCTTGAGTCTTTCATTGTTGATTCCTTTTCAATTCTTGTCTTTTCATAGGGGCATGCTAGGGAATCTGTATTAACTCTTGAATGACGAGAATATTTGGCAAGCGCTTTGGCTTATTTGAAAATCACACGGGGAAAATGTGGACCTAGTAAAACTCACGAGAAATTGAAATACCATAGCCTGGACGTAATAAAACTCAAGAGTGATTGAAATTCCATAGCTTGTTTGACAGATAGAAGTGGATTACAATTAATAAAGCTGGCCAATATCATATAATATTTTATATTGACATCCCATCTAAGGGGATCACCCAGGATATGGGGTTTTGTCTTCGAGGAGGCTATGAATCAAAGTTAATATTGCAGAGGCTGCCCACGGAGTAATTACACTGCACGGAGATGCTTGGGTATATTTAAACCAGAGCTAAACAATGCGGAAGGAGATTCGTGGGAGGAGCTTGATACAATGGATATCACTCATGGTGGACAGTCACTAAGGTGGCTCATATGGGTATGAACAAGCTTTCCAAATTTATTTATGCCATGTAGCTCTATTTTTCATGCTAGAGCAAGAAATCTTAAATGTGAAGTGCATCCACTTATTTTCTGATAAACATATACTTGATGGGTTGTTTGCTACTGATGAGGCCAAAGATAACAGAGTATATATGTTTGACTGGACAAAATAAACGAGGCTAAGTTAACTAGAATTTTTGTTAATTATATGTTCCTTAAAATTTTTAATTCAATGCTTTGGTGATTGATTTCAAATGTGCCTTTTGTCATATGTAGTCATATAAATTTAGTTCTTAGATTGTTGTGGTCTTGGCCTTGTGTTACCGTATTGACCGGTCGTAAATGGTGAGTAATTACTTGGTCCTCAGTATAAGCCTCTTTTGGTGATCATGGAAGAAATTATGTCAGACGACAATAGGAACAATTTTAACTCTCCAAGTAGTCACCTCGTAGTCTTGCTTCCTGCTGCTGGATTATTCCTATAATTTGAATTGAGATTTTCACAGCTATTGTACAGCATAGAGATCGCCACAATACCCTTTCTCCCCCCCCTCCCCAAAACCGCCACCGGGGTTTTTAGCTACGATCCCTTCCTTGCATGCAACATACTAAGGAAACTTTTCAAAGTGGTTCTCCATACCACCCATGGTCCATAGAACATGAATTTTTGCTTTTGGGTTGGTGGACTTCTTGTCTAACACTTATTCAAGGCAAGCTACCAATTAAGATGATCCTCTTTTTGAGATGTTAGAATGGACCCTTAGCTCCTGATAGGCAATATTACCAAACCTTCTCTCGAAGTGTGCCTTTATGGTGTGAGAAAGGAGGGAAGTCTGATTGCGTTGACCACTCGCCCATCAATATATGAACACTCATACATTGACATGAGCAATTCGGCATGATAAGGCAGTTATACCTGGTTGATTGCATCAACGAATACATGGCTGGATTCTGGAATGTTGGATATGAAGACACAGCAAAGAGTGATGTTCTCCTGTGATACCCTCAAATTATTGTACAAAACTCTCAGAATGGAACCCTGGTCTTGGCTCATGGAATATTGCCCTCCCCTCATAGCAACGCTACTGTACGGTTTCTAACAATACTGTGACATGCTCAAGGGTCAACAGCTAAGCTGTCAATGTGCATGGCTTATGCTATTATGTACGTTTCAACTTTATATATGAACGTAACAGAGCAGATTCTTACACCCTGGTGCCTTACTAGGAGTTAAGAACAATAACCTTGAGCAATTTGTATCACTACCTGTGTGCCTTACCTTTAACCTTTCGGAGGGGGTTTTTAAAAAAAAAAAAACTTTTAATATCTTTTTTTTTTTTTTTTTTTTTTTTGGGGGGGGGGGGGGTTGAGGATCATGCAGGCAAGATCTATGTATCTATACTAAAGCAAAAGTTCCTAAGGTACACCCATGCCTCTAAATTAGGGAGGTTTGGTTACTTCTGAGCAAATTTGCAAACCTAAAAAAATGAGCTCCACTCATTAATGTTATCCTTAGGGAAATTCAAAAGTCATATTTAGGTTATATAGTAAGACATAATTAAATGTTTTTATGTTTTCCTCACCAAGGTTATTATAATATATTAAGAACACAAAAAATAAAGCTGGAGAAAATATTAAGAAGCTCTAACGACTAACCAGTACTTAAAACTTCAACAAAGCTTTCATTAGTATATAAAAGTTTACAAAAGTAGAAAAAAGGGAATAAAATTCTCATTGTCATTGATATATAAAAAACTAATGATCATTAATTTTTAAAATTGAATTATTGGATGACTAATTGATGTATTTACGGGATCTAAAGGTGGCTAAGACAGTTTCAAACTCTATCCATTCTTAGGTGACTAAGTATTGACACTTGATAAGTCCTGATATAATTCTAAATCAATTTCTAATACAAAATCAATACTAGATGTTATTAAAAAAAATGATGATTTCATTATAATAAGTTATGATAGTATGCTTTTACTACTGTATTATTCAAATTAATATAGAGAAGATGCTTCATATCAAAAATTATACAAAATTATGTTAGTAAAATTTGTGTTCAAAAAAGCGCCCTTGGGATGCGCCTAAGCTCAGAGAAGCTCGAAGCCTAATCGGTTGCACCTTACAGTTGACTAAGCCTAGCTTATTCTCTAAGCCCACAGAGGCCCGCTCTTTTCTGCGCTGCAGACTGAGGCTCAAAGTGATCCAGGCCTGCGCTTGAAGGAAAAAGGTCATGGGAGAGAGAGAAAAGGAAGCACACTCCATGGAAAATACAAATACGTTTAGGTTGACACTTACCTGAGCTACATCATTCAATTTCGAGTAGAAACCCTTGTCTAATTCCATGTGATTGCTTCGAGCATAAACTAACTTGAAGAACCCTAATTTAAAAACTCTAATTTTCGAATGGAGGGTTGGGCTGTAGTTGAAACTTGAAAGGTTATGGAGTGTTCTAACAAAGACACAGTTAGTTGACCAATCTTTTCCCATACTTTTGCAATGGCCGATCTACGCAGTCATCTATTCCCCTACTATTTTGACGGTCTCTCTCTCTCTCTCTCTCTCTCTCTCTCTCTCTCTCTCTCTCTCTATCTCTCTCTCTATATATATATATATATATATATATATATATATATATATATATATATATGGGAAATATGGTGCTGACAATATGGGAAGAAGGATTAAGGATTATATTTCCCTTCTTTTTTCTCCATCCTAATATGTTCCCAAATATTATAATATGGTCTCAAATATTATAGTATGGTCCGCGGTGATGTCGAATCACTTGTTTAATGTTATCATCTGACTTACTCATCAAAGATATGGTTTGAGGGAATGATTTTCAAGTGTTTTTGAATTTTTAGTAAAAGTGCACCTCATGTCTAAAAAGCTTGCGTCTTCGCCTCAAAACCCACGCCCTGGGCCTAGGACCCTTTGCGTTTTTGTGCGCCTCGAGCTTTTTTAATCTAATAGTAAAATTACTACGAAATTTTTTATCATGTAAGATAAACATGTTCTATTTTTTAGGGTTTTCGGGATCTAATAATCCCTAGCTTTGAGGCGTTTGAAAATAATAAGTCGAACTTAGAAAATAGCTTCCAGTAGTCTGTTCTTTTGGGTGGGTCATTTCTATTATACCGCCACCAAGTACGACTAGTCAGAGATCTTAGTTTAAAAAAGCGCGAGGCGCATAGGGTCCCAAAGCGCGAGGCGCGAGGTGCGAGGCGAAGGTGCAGGCATCATGGATGCGAGGCGCACTTCTATGCAAATTTTTTTTGAAGTATTTCATATTTCACAAAGCATATTTTGTAAAAACAAGTTAAATAAATGCATTAAAAATGTGATTAAACATCAATATGACTAGTAATACCGCAAATAACCTTAAGATATGTTATCTTATCATCGTAGTTCCCCCATGCACGTACTTATAGTATAAGTTTAGCTCACCTTTGGCTCCTAAGGAAGGAAAAGAAGAAAAAAGGTAAAGGCAAGGCTAAGAAAAAGAAGAAAATGGGGGAAAATATAGCCTCCCATCCTTGAGGCGCACCTCATCCCCTCCAAGGCGCTAACCCAGTAGCCTCACGCCAAGGCGCGCCTAGGCGTGTCTCAGGCGGGCTTTTTAAACTAAGTCAGAGATGTATCGTGGTGTAAGCGGACGTGTAATATTGGTGCCAAAAAAAAAAAAGAAAAAGGTTGATGTGTAACATTGGTAAAAAAAAAATTTTAAAAAAAGAAAAAGACTATGTTGACTTTTTTTTGGTGCTTATAAGATATGTTAACCCTTTTTCTTTAACCACATCATCATCTTCCCTCCCTTCCATTCCTCTCTCCTTCCCTTAACTAAAGAAAACAACCATTGATAAGAATAGATTTTGTAGTAATAATAATAATAATAATAATAATAATAATAATAATAATAATAGAAGTAGTAGTATTATTAATAATTATAATAATAAATAATAAAGAAATAACCAAAACCTCCTCCCCCTCTCTCCTCCCCATGGCCACCACTACACTTCCCCGCCCTCCACTGCCACTTTGTAGCTTGTCTGTATTGGTGTATCACCGCCCCCGGATCTGGAGATCTGTTGTCATCGTCGACGATTGACCTTAGATCGAGGCCCATACTTTCATTCGAAGCCACCCATCACCGCCATTACCACCTTCAATCTCTCCTCTTCCCTACCCTTGCTACCCTAAAGTGTTGATTTTCCGGCGGCGGATGCCGGAAGTGGTTGAATAATAAGTGAGAGTCCGGGTGGATGCCGGAAATTATGGGTAGCGATTGTACGTCTTGGGCAGTGGTTGTAGATGACAGTGAATTTATGGTTTTATGGGTTTAGGTGGTGGTTGTAACTTGTACGTCTTAGGCAGGATTGCAACCACCCACCACGGTCACTACCACTAGCATTCTCGATAGATTTAGTGGATTTTATGGGTTTGGGTGGTGGAGAGGGAGGAGAGTTTGAAGGCTGTGGAGGTGGATGGCTGTTAAGCGGTGGGAGGGGGATGGGGGAGTCATGGTTGTGGGAGGAGAGAGATTAGGGGGTTGTTTTGTGTTGTTGTTATTATTATTATTATTATTATTATTATTTGAAAAGAATTATTATTGTTATTGTTATTACTACTAGAATAGTATAATACTACTATTATAAGTTTATGTTAATAATACATATAATTAGAATTTTAGAGAAATAAAATGCTCTTAATATATGTATGTATATGTGTGTGTGTGTGTACATATACACACACACACACGTGTGTGCGTGCGTGCATATATGTACACACACACACACACACAATCGTATGTGTACATACATATATATCTATAGACGAAGATCGTGGTAGTTTTGCTGGAGAATTGACGAAGCAATCTGAGGCCAACGACAACGGCACGATACTCGCGGATAGACGGAGAACACCGCCCAGGGCCTTTAGTCCGCTGGCGAGCCAGTGCCGTCGCCATTACCCGCCTGGGAGTTGTTGTCGGTTTGCCCAGAACGTGGGTGGCTGGGAATGGGCGGTTGGGGCTGTATTAGATTGTTGACATGCCGAAAACCACCTGATACCCTCAACCACCCTGATTGTCCAACAGCAACCACTGTTGGCAAGGAGAAGAAGTCTGCTTGGCGTTTGTCGGCAAGAGCAGAAGCCTGATCGGCGTTCGTCGGCTGCCACTGAGGGCCCGGTTTCCACTGCTAGCCCAGTCGATCTCATCCATCCACCACTGTCCGGAGTTTGAAGCTTCCCGAGATTTGGGGTTTAGGCTGCCTGTTTCAATTGCGATCGACCTCATCCCAGGTGCAGTATGACAACCGCCGACTAGCCCTTGGTGGTGGTTGGCGTTAATTGATGGGAGACACGGTGGACGACGTCCATTTTTTGGATTGCATTTGGCGTCGTGGTAGGGTTGGGAGTGTTGATGGTGATGACTTCATATGATTGCAATGATTGGGTAAGAAACTAATAGCTAAGATTTGAAGTTTTTAGAGCATTCCCAATGGTGAGCCAGTTTTTTGGCTCACCAGTGGGGGCCTACTCCTTCCACATTATCCCATGAGCCAATTTTTCGGTTCCCAAGTTTTCCTTTGCATAATGTAACGCTCACAATTTGGGCTCATCAAATAAAATAATACTCATAGACCCACTTTATAACACACAACTTTATTTTTAGAATTTTAAAAAAAAGAAAAACTAATTAAAAATATTAAAAAAATAGAAAAGCAAGAAAAGACCCCCCGCGAGCCTCCCCACGAGCCACGAGGTAACCAGTGCAGCACTCCCCCTGCCTCACCCTCTTTCCCTCTCGTCCTTTTTTTTCCGCTATTGCTATTAGTTCTTAACCTAAGCGGTAATTCTCAAAGGATGCATTCCAGAAATAGTCCTTTCAGCATTTAGAAAAAAGAATTGGATTTTGCATGTAAGGGAGGAAAAAGAAGAAGAGAAATATTATAAAATCCTTTCAGCAGATATCATAGCTAATTTGTATTAAAAAAAATTATTATTTTTTTATTAACAGCCACTTCCCATCAGACTCTGCCATCGCCAGATCATATTTCCCCTGAGTCTTACTTGCTGGCGGCACACTAGAAATAGTCCTCCAAAAGTACAGGCTGCTGGAAGCTATTTCCTATGTTTAGCTTACTATTTTCCAGGCCCCCTAAAGTTGGGATTATTGGTTTCAAAAACTTTTTTTTTTTAATATAATTTGTTATAATTTTCAATGATAACAACTGTAATTAACTCCCAAAGATAGTTTAAACTTTTAAAAAACTATAAAGTCTTCCGTGCACTGCATGGTTTGCCAGACCTAGTGATTATTTACTTAAAATCAGGAACTTCCGGTCTCAAATGTGATTCTAGATGGTCTCTGCCAATAGTTTTCATTTATATGTAGCTCAATAAGCCTTAAATGGAAACTTTTTACCATGTCTATCTAGATCACATGCAGCCATGGATTAGTTTGGGTTGGGAGCTGACAAAGGTTTTGCTAATCCTTTAAACTACAGTCCCTCAAGGCACTTTGAGACAAGTACTACATGAGGCTGCTTGATTCTTATATATCAGGTTGAGATATAGCTTTTAATTTGAGGTTACTGCTAAACTAGGTTAAAAGGTTCCCTTCAGTTACTAATAATATTCCCTGGCAACTGTTGAGCTGTAGCGGAGAGATTTTTTCAGACATGTTTCCCCAAGTTCCTAACTCACTCATAAGAGCACATTCAAGGACGTTCTCATGCATTGACTTTTGACATGAGTACATGATAAGATCCTTTTTATAATTTTTTTTTTTTTTTTTTAAAAACTAGTTCCTAGGATCCCAGCTTATTTTCAAAATTGATTAGAGTTACTCTATGATGTCCCTGTAGCAGTATAGTGGCCTGACTTCCATAGGATATGTGAGTACTCGGCCAATGTTTGGAGCCGTCCAAATGACTTCCTGCCCATTTACATACAGCATGACTCATGCCTTTGGTTTGATTTGAGCCATCCCTCTGTATCCTCTGAAGTCGTCCCGGATTTTCCGTTTGATGTCACCCTTCCGAGTTCTATTGCCACCCTATCTGAAAAGCTTGGCATGAAACCCTGTCGGAATTTGGGTTATAATCAATGGTCTGGTGGCTCCACGGTCCCTGCACTGTGCACTGTTGTCCTAGAACTTCACCAGATATGCTTTTGTATGTCCTTTTAACTTTAACATCAAGAGCAGGTACTTTGACTCATCTTTACCACCTATATCAGGATCACTATCTGTGTTGTACTCGTATGATTTCTTCACTAGCCTGATCTGTGTTTGTTCTTAAACCTCCTACCTAGTTATTAAAAATGTGTCCTTTAGCACCTATATCAGGATCACTCTCTGTGTTGTACTCCTATGATTTCTTCACTAGCCTCAACTGTGTTTGTTCTTAAACCTGCTGCCTAGTTATTAAAAATGTGTCCTGGAACCTATTTAATCATGTGTCTCAATAGATGGACAAGTTAAGCCACCCACTTGATTGTATGAATATACTTATATATACATGCTGATGTGTTTTCCTGCCATGATGGCAGATATTGCTATACCATTTGGCGTCACTCAGTTACTCGTGATCTCTGCTTTGCATCACACCTTGCGTGCACCTAGTTGTTTTAGACCATACAAATTGCGTGCGCTTTCAAACTTTGAGAATGTCATGCACTGTATTGAAGTTGCAGTTTCATACGTGACCCTTAGCTTGTCCTGTACATCCAGAATGGGCCGCTAATCCATTTTGGAACATGTTATGAAATTGTGTTTCCAATTGCCAGCAAGGCCTTCACAATTTCTGTTCAAAATATTCCTTGTATGTTCTGCAGCCAAAGATTGATCCTGATTCCTTGGAGAACTTCTCATCGGAATGCCCCCGTGTCAAGGTAAATCCTCAGCCTTCACCCTTTGGCTACAAGGGAGGAGTTGTCCCAAGGGAAGCATTGCCAAACACAGTATTGGATGATCCCATAGTTGAGGATATTGACCCCAGTACATGGGCAACCTGTGGACTTGCAATAAAGGCAGGACCTCCTGTTTCTAGTCCCAGTGAGCTGTCCATGGCTGAGAAGTTTAGGCTTGCATTTGTGGAGAGAGATATGAGGCTGGCACCAAAACGCGCAAAGAACGCAAGGCAACATCAACGTCGTGCAGAGAGAGAATGGATGATGACAAGTACAGAAGCAAAAGCTATAGCTCATGCCTCAAGCGTAAGCAAATCTTTACGCAGTAAGAACTAGTTTCTCAGATCTGTTTGTTTGCTGCTTTTTGTCTTCAGCAACTACATTGCGTTGTATTGTGGTTCAAATTGTACAATATGTCACGAGAATAGTCAAACTACAACTGTTCAGTGGCCATCTGTAGTAGCAATCGAGGATAGAGAAATTTACATCTTGTAGGGGTATTCCCTGTATAATCCTTCCAACTAGACCATGTACATAGCAATGGGAGGAATTCTCAGACTTCATTGCCTTTGGATTTCTTGTTTCCTTGTTTACCCACTCTTGCGTGCCTAGTTTGGGTTTCGGTAGATACACCCCTTTCTTCAGAAACCAATCATTGTTTCTGTTTCATGCGTGATTCTCGAAGATTATTGGTGTTACCTAAAGGGGCCTTCTTGACTTCTTCCATTGGCATTTTGGGTTCATCCGGGATTCAGTAGATCCCTATCATCAGAGTATTGCATTCAAAGTTTCAAACTTTTGTCAGACTCATACTCAGCTTCTCGTTGTGGTGTTCAATTTTGATATAGAACTGTATCTTTCAAAGTGTCTACAACCATGTTCTTGTAATGTAATCCTGTGACGGCAAAGACATCGACAGGTTTATAAAGAACTGCATGGCTAAAGGTATTTGGTTTGTATATGCCAAAGGCATAGGAGTATCATGTCACAAACATGCATAATAGAGCACTATTGGTCAATAAAACAGCCCGGAGTATGCTTCTTTCAAAGGAGAGGTTAGGGGCTTCAAACACAGGTGCTTGCATTTGATAATTGATATCCCTTCTTTGGAATATCACCTTCTGTTGTAAAGCACGTGCACTCCGTAGCAAGTTTCATTCATTCCACCAAAACCAGATGAATATTTCTTTCTTTCTTAAGGGGGAATACGATGTGTGATTCATTACAACCACTTAACACGAGTAAGTTCTTTGAAAGTATCAGCACTTCATAAAAATCCAGTTCTTTTAGACAAATTTATCCTATAATACAACTACAAATAGACATTCTGTCTTATCATATGTAACAAACAATTGAATTAATTATGAGATTGTACGATGTTTTCCCCTTGAAACTTTCATTTTCATTTACTCTTTGAAACTAACCGTTCTAAAATAGCGAAAGAAACTTTAGATGTTGGCAAAAGACTTGGTATTTCTGTCATCGGAGATGAGAATCCGGCAATTAGAAGGATCACAAGAAGTTTGAGAAAGAAATTAGGAAACAAAGAGCAACTTTGAGATTCATGTAATCAGTAGGTGGAGATCTTAGATGTTTGTGATTATAGCTAGTAGCTGTCTGAACTTGCCTGTCTAAATTTGTACTCTCTAAGATGCAGCAGCTGTCTGCTTGATTAGCTTTATGGTGGCTGTATTATGTTTTCTTTTTTTAAGGGCTATGCCCAACTAATAATCGGAAAAAAAAAAAAACCTAACCGTTCTGGTATCGACCTTCTCTTAAAAAAATAATAACCCTTGTCTCTTTGAGAGCATTTGATAAAATAATTATGATATATACATCAATTATATTTGTTTCAATTGTTTTCCCTCTACCCCTTCCAAAACAAATTGAAGTCTTTGTTTTTTTTTTTTTTGGGGGGTCAAGTCCAGTCTTCCCCTGATGCAGCGCTTAAAGGGTCAGGAAAGGTAACGGATCCATTTTTGTAAGGCAATAAATATTTGGGGCGAGTTTTTCTAGGTTATTATTATTACTATTGCCCTTTTGTTTTTTTTTGTTGAAGGGAAGCTATCAAGTCGTGGACTTGCGACCTGAAAACTGAAATGCTAGTGCTTCCCCAACTGTAGAAATCATTTACAACCGAAAAGGCACTAATTAAATTAATCGGTAAAATCTTTATAAATTGTTGTCAATAACCTGGGTTCGAGCCCATCTTCATCAACCCTTATGCCTCATACATATCCACACACAAAAAAAAAAAAAAAAAACCCTCCTGTTGGGTACAGCGGGCGATGACAAAAGAAGGGAAAAGCCTCCAACTCGAGAGGGGAATTGTCACGCTTGAGAAGAATTATATTATGATATTGGAAATACATACATCAAAAAAGTAAATAGGTAAATATATATTAAAAAACAAATATTTGACATATACTAAAAAATAAATATTTGACACATACTCAAGTCAAAAATATATATTTTATCCCCAAAAAAAAGTCAAAAATATATATGTCACACGTGGGGTTACATTTTCTGGAGCAATATTTCTCCAGGTTTGAGTACGATTCCCATCCTCATGTCATGCTCTTGAAAACGATGCAAGCATCAAATCATCTTAACTAATCCATGTTAGCCACAACTTTATCTCTAGATCTGATAAAACTAACCCAAAATTCAAATTTAAACAGAATGACTTGAATTTGTACCTGATCCGAGACTCAAAACAGCCAATTCTAAGTTGTTGAAACGAACGTGATACAAATTGAACTAATTTGATTCAAACTTTTTTCTACCAAACTTATCTCTAGTAATAAGATAAGCTTGTTGGACCAAAAATTGAGTGACACAAAGTCAAGCTTAATCAAACGTAAGCCCTCTGAAACCAAAACCAATTTAGTTGACCTGAATGAGATATGATCCAAAGCCAACCCAATATGAAATCAAACCAAGTGACCGGTTGACTAGATCAGGACCTAGGCAGGATAATTATAAGTTACAAAATCGACAATCTCTGCCCTTTCACTCTATGAAACCTGACTCAAACTTAAAATACATCAATGATACAATCGATTATAAAATAAAAATTCAATCACAATCATGAACAACTACCTTAACAAAGAACTAAGACAACAATTTGAAGCACAACAGGCATCACTAATTAAATTGAAAGGAATTCAAAGAAGCAGTAAAAACAAAGCGAAGAAAATTGTTTGCAAAATCAAATCTAGTTTGCTCACACAAATCTTAACGTGCACAAGTAGTAGGATCTGAACCCCAATATTCTACTTGGAAGGTGAGTAATCCCCCACATTTACCAATGTGTTCCCTCAACAACTCTTTATCTATTTGTCAATGTTTTAACTTATTTATCACATGTTAACGGTACATTTTTTTCGCTTTTTTCAATGCTACCATTCAGGTGTTGAATAAGCTACTAGCCCATTACTGTCTAAATATGGGGTATTTGTTTTATTTGTGGCATCATAGAGCTATAGACAATTTCGTTTTTATTGTCCATAAATAATGTGGTTTTATTCATTTTGCTAACGCCATCATCAGCACATGAAAAATAAACCACCATACATATGAAATGACATGTCAAGTTTTGATCTAAAATTGCTATATTGAAAATAGATACCTCTAAAAGTGGACATGTTGAGCTCTAATTCTATACGTCATGTAACTCTTGTTTAAGACCCCCAAAGGCAAGATTATTAATGCCCAAAACTCCGTTAATTCAATGCAACAAAGTATTGACCAAAAATTTTGTGGGTGTCCTATACAACTCTCTGCTTACAAGAGTAGAGTCATCTACATCTCCTAAAACCCCACGAAATTAGAAACCATAAAAGACGATATATATCCAGAAGTTGTGTGTTAAAGAAAAGATACACATATAGATTCCTTCAAAAGACTACGTACATTCAATAATTCAAAAATACTATCTATCCATCCATAAGGCAAATTTCCCTTTATCCTAAAAATAGAGTTTTGTACTTCAAACTTCTTCACACCTGCATGGATTGAACCTTCATCCGCTTGCAAAGACAACAAATGCAAAATCAAAGAGAGGAGTATACATTGCACGAATGGTAATATGCTCTGGACTCTAATCTTTACCTACATTGTGGCTGATGCTTTGGCTTAATTGTATCACTGGTCTTTAATTGTTCCTCTTTGAGCTTCAAAAGTTCAACCTTTGATCTTCCGTATTCTTCTCCAAACGGTTCATCATGTAGTTCCTTTTATTTTCTATGAAGTACGCACAGTTAAGACCAGGAAATAGAGAAGTTAAACAAATCAGGCAACACGCACGTTCGTAAAAGGCCACCATCTACAACATCTGTGTCATATCTGAAACTTTATTGGAAGGAACGTTTCTATCTCATCCAAACATATCACCACCAAACCAAAACGTTAGGAGATTCGTGCTGTGCTGGATAGGTCTCCATGCATTTTCACGGGAGAAAAAATAATTTATTAACATTGTGTCTACCACGCCAAAAATCCCTTAATACCCCCTTATTAAGGGGATATCATCCAATGTTTTCTCAAATCTAGACTAGATCGCCTTTATTCAAAAGAAAACTATTCTCGCATAAACCACATCAGAAGAAACCCGCATTCAAATTCATGTTCGACAACAATCTGCCAATGGAAGCTTTTCCTGAGAGCCACTGCCGCTGTATCATCTTGATCAAAGCTCAGAACAAGAGTGGGACTGACAGAAATTCAACAATGGCGAGCAGATTACTGTTTCATCAATTGGCGAATGACATATGGAAGAATACCGCCATTATTGAAGTAAGCTAGTTCCACCTATACACAAAAACGCCATTTCAGTGTATCTCAACCAACTCCACAGGAGACAGCAAATATGGCCAGTGGTAAAAATTTGGATTACCGGGTTGATCCGCTATACCAGGATAACCACACAGGGAATTCAGTAATGTACACTAGGGGACAAATAAATAAGAGGGGAAGACTTTCTAATCGTAGACTTGGGTGACACTGTCACAGCAGGGAGTTGTGAGATAGAACGAACAGGAGGTCGGGAGAGGCAAAAGGTCCCACAAGATGATAGTCTCAAAGAAAACATATGCGACTGTCTAATACTCTAATTCTCATAATGAGCAATAAACGTGAACATCAGTGAACACGAGAGAAAATGGGTCATACCTCAGTGTCAAAGCGAAGAGTGCAGGTGAAGGACTTTCCATCATCAGTTTTCACTATGACATCTTGTCCAGGCCTGATCTCGCTTATGTTTGATGGGAGGTCAATTGTGTAGCGCTCGTGACCTGTCAGTCCGAGTGTGTCAGCATCCTCACCTGCCTTGAAGCAAAGAGGAACGATTCCCATGCCAACAAGGTTACTACGGTGGATTCTCTCAAAGCTCTTGGCTATCACAGCTTTTACGCCCTGGCAAACATGAGAGAGTTTTGTCATCCTTCCAGTGTCGAGGAAAGTCACCTGACAAGACTAAACCGCAAGAACTAACGAGCTATTATTATATCAAAATTTTACTCACCTGCAACATTGGGCCCTTGGCTGCCCAATCACGAGAACTTCCACTTCCATACTCGGCCCCAGCAAGGATGATAGTGTCCTGTCCAGCCTCCTTGTATCTCTGCATTTGCAACAAATGGTCAGTCGCTAACCAAAAGAAGCAAACAAGCAGATATAGAATCCTCCAAAGCCCCTTCCCCCTCCCCCTCCCCCTCCCCCACCCCCACCCCCCAAAAAAGGGATGCAATCACCAAGAATGCAAGTCCAGGAGGCATGGCATTACCGTCGCAGCGTCGAACACATATAATTTCTCTCCAGATGGGATGTGAACTGTCTTTGGTCCCACTTCTCCATTCAACAGCTTGTTGACAATGCGGATATTTGCAAAGGTACCTCTGGCCATGATCTCATCGTTACCCCTGCGGCTACCATATGAGTTGAAGTCCTTGCGTTCAACCCCTCGCTCCATGAGGTACTTTGCAGCAGGACTGTCCTTGTGGATGCTTCCTGCTGGAGAGATATGGTCGGTAGTGATACTGTCACCGAAATTGAGAAGGCAGTAGGCATCCTTCACTCCATGAGGACCAGGTGGATCCAAGCTCATGTTCTTAAAATATGGGGGTTCATGGATGTATGTTGACTTGGGATCCCATTCGTAAAGACTAGCTTCAGGAACTTGAAGAGAGTTCCACATGGGGTTGCCCTGTGTGATGGCCTTATATGTACTCTGGAACATGTCTGGCAACACACTTGATTGGACAACCTGGGATCGCATATGATCACACAATATGGCAAAATTAAAAGTTATCCAACCTTTAAAGAACATTAGCAGACTGAATCACTCGGTAACCTACCTGCGCTACCTCTTCAGAGGTAGGCCAGATATCTTTGAAGTACACATCCTGGCCGTCCTTTCCTTTCCCAATAGGTTCCTTCTCAAAGTCTATGTCAACCTGGACAACATAACAGTCTCAACATCAGATACCACTTGCCCCCTTCAACAATGAAGTTTGCAAAAAAGTGAGGATTTGCAAAATAAGTGAGGAGGATAAAGTATTGGCAGGCCATATTTATTTCTGACAGCACAATCACAACCCCCCCCCCCAAGAGAATGAAAAAGAAATAAAAATTGAAGAAGAACACAAGCGGCAAACAGATCAAATGGTTTTGTTCTCATTGGATACTGGAAGTAATTACCACTATCACCATACTTTACAGTGAACAACCACCAGTGAACACAGGACCCCAACAGCTCCCTACAAATGCACAGTGAACACAGAACCCCCAAGGCCCCTCAAGTCTTAAATGAGAGGGTTCCACAGTAGCTTTTGCGAGACTGGCTTCCTTCCTTATGGGCCAACTACATGTCATAGCCACTTCTTCCCTTTTGTCTTAGCTCTCACAACTTTGTAGGGCCACACAATATTCAGCCAACTAGTTCATAAGAAAATCCCATCATGAATAACCAGTCGACGAATTTGGGCATATATGATATATCTATCTACCTATCTATCTATCTATCTATCTACATAATACTACTTTTTAGTGATCTCGTGGTGTAATGACATGTTTGTTTTTTTTAATAAGAAAATGGTGTAATGACATGTGGCAATCACTCATTGGATTGACGTTTTTTCTTTTTAATCATGTAGCTAAACATTATCAAGTTCATTACTCATTAATGGAGATATGTTGACTACTCATCCAAAAAAAAATGTAGATATATTAATCATGTGGCTTTTGGCATCTTAATATATAATAGGGACTCTTATGAAATGATTTACCTATTTGTTCAAATGTATGTACAATACTTTTTTTTTTTTTGGGTGCAGATGTAAAATACATAATAAATTACAATTTATATCATTACACATATTTATAAATTGATAGCAAACAAAATCATCAAATAATCAAAATAATGAGAAAACAATACCACCAAGATAAATCACCTACACCGTGCACGGCATGAGGTATATCACCAGCATTATACAATTCCGGCTTCTACAATATGCTAGTCTAGGGTGCATTTAAGCCAAGCTGAGCTTAGCGCAAGCTTGCCAAACTTGGAGATCAACTCATGAGCTCAAAAGTGGGCTTGCCTCGTGGCTTAGCGAAATTACGATCAAGAGCTCGGCCGTCTCAAACTCGACTAATATTATTCCAAGGCATTGGAGTTTTGCCACTGTCAGCCTAAGCTCGACCAATTCAAGGCTCAGATATACACTTGCCTTTTAAGATATAGATATGGATCTCGCTTCTTGAGGTTCAGATCATCAGATGTATAATGAAGCCCTTAAATAAATACCATAAGTATTGATGAACATACCTATCTGTGTAACCACCATTGGAGAATCATAATTGTCCATATGGGTGGCTAGCATCATAGCCATTGGGTAATAAGATTAGGGTAATAAGGTCATGCTTGCATAATTGGTGCAATTACTCCACCTCTTCCTTGACATAAGCATATGAGAAAATGAAAACTCTAAATTGTAAAAACGTGACGAAAGAACAGGGAGACAAAAGTCCAATTAGGATATAAAAGCGACACCAGCACAAGGTGACCAAAAATTGTAGGTTCTTAAACAAAGGAATTAAGTGTTAGCAAAAACAACAGTTCTCAAAGAAAGTAATTATTCTTACACTGAAAACCTTTTTTTCGGGTATTCTTAAACCATAATACTAGTTTCTTAAGAAGGCCTGGAAAGCTCATTGGGGCTGTTCAGGCTAGGCTCAGCTTGGCTTGGGCTCACGTACACCCCTAGTCACTACCGAATTAAATTGTTTACCCAACACCTGTTTCCACTATTACCACTATGTTTTGTAACATTCCAGCCTCTAAGATAGCAAACCTCGAAATCAGAAAACTATCAAAATCCATTAGTTTGCGGAGATGCTCTAATACTGATAACAGACCTATTATTCTTACCCTGAATACCCTTTTTTTGAGTATTCTTAAACCATAATACTTGTTTATTAAGAAGGCCTGGAAAGCTCATTGGGCCCTGTTTAGGCTAGGCTCAGCTTGGCCTGGGCTCACCTACACCCCTAGTCACTACCGAATTAAATTGTTTACCCAACACCTGTTTCCACTATTACCACTATGTTTTGTAACATTCCAGCCTCTAAGATAGCAAATGTCGAAGTCAGAAAACTATCAAAATCCATTAGTTTGCAGAGATGCTCTAATACTGATATTAGACCTAGGTTTAGGCACTATACATCATTGTAAACGTTTGAACCTTCATGATGCTACAGGCCTTTCACAGAATTCGAAGAACCTAACTAAGCTTACCCACGAAGAAAATTCTAATGTGCAATAGGGGACAGGAAATCACTGTTTTGAATTTTAATCTCATGTCTATATGAGTTTCTGCATCATCAAATTTCCCGCATTCTATCAAGAAATCAGCATTGCTATACTTACCGTCCCAGCAAGTGCATAGGCAACAACCAAGGGAGGGGATGCAAGATAGTTGGCTCGTGTCAGAGGGTGAACACGCCCTTCAAAATTACGGTTACCAGAAAGCACAGCTGCTGCAACAATGTCTGTAGTAGAAATCAACAGCAGATGTCAAACATGGACTTCTCTTGTGAGTACCAAGAAACAGATGCTTGTTAACTGCTTAATTATACATCATGTGCTCGATTGTATATCATGTGCAACCAATAACATCTCAAATTGTTGTAATGCCGGTATAAAACAATCACATGGCCTCACATACATTATTTGGATGCTTCAAATGTAAACAGGATATTACTATGGCACAAAGATATTATTGCAGCTAAAAGGCATACAGCTATATATATCAGATGAAGCACAAACCATTCTCCGTAATTGCTGCAGAAACCGATTCATCAAGGTCCCCTGAGTTTCCAATACATGTTGTGCACCCAAAACCAACAATGCTGAAGCCCTGCTGATTCAAGTACTTCTGCAGGCCACTATAATAGCAAAGATGTACCCAAATTTCAAATCTATAAAAAAACACAATGGTAAGGAGTTCTGTACAATCATTCAATAATGAAACAATTACCTCTTGAGAAGGTATTTTGTAACCACTCCGGAACCAGGGGCAAGACTGGTTTTCACCCACGGTTTGACCTGATAATAAATAAACCATTTCTTTTAGAAAAATACATGATGACAAAAAACGGTTGACAAAACACGAAGATGGCAGAAAGGGAAGACAGAAGATTAACTAGAACAGCTTATAAATTATGCCCTTCCCAGCCGATCAAAAGCTACTGCCTAGCCAAAGGTCAAATGCTAGATTTTATTTTAATATTAAAATATCAAATAATGCAGATCTAAATGCAAGAGAAGTTAACACCTTTCAGGAAAAGATCTTAATGCAAGACAATACCAAAGATGAAACTGTGGAATAGAACTAAAATTTCAACACTGTATGCTAACCTCCAAACCCAGCTCACAAGCTTTCTTTGCGACCAAACCAGCACCGAGCATGACACTGGGGTTTGAGGTGTTTGTGCAACTTGTTATTGCTGCTATAACAACACTGCCATGCCTCAACTGAGCAGGCTGACCATGGAAAGAAAAGTTCGCCACTTTGTCCTGCTCTTGTTTTGGAACAGCAAAACCCTACAGAAAATCATCTTATGAGTTATGACACATACAATACAAGGGTAATAGAAATTTGGAGACAAACTTTAGAAACAGAAATGACTGTCCTAAACCAAGAAAAGCAATACGCAGCAAAGATACTCAGGGATGAGCAGACACACAGGCCAAACCAAGGGACTGCTCTAAAGTTCAAATAAGGTATCTGATGCATTCACCTTAAAACCAACTTTATTGTTAAGACATGCATTCCAGTCAGCCTTCATTTCTTTCAGTGGGACACGGTCATGTGGCCTGTCAAATAAAGAAAAAGAGGGCCCAAAATCAGAAGGCACACTGCCGATGTCTGGAAACCAACAGGAGAGGAATGAGAAGCATTACCTTTTTGGTCCTGATATGCAAGGTTCAACCTCAGATAGGTCCAACTCCACGTAAGATGAATAGACTCTTTCTTGTTGAGGCTGAATTACAAATAACATGTCGGTAAGATAGTGTCAGAACAAAGCACCAAAAGCGCACCATACAGCAAGCAAACTATCTTTACCTCATTATAGTCAACAAACATGTTGTTTGCACGCAAGTATGATTCAATCATAGACACCTGCAATATAAGTACAAGAAAAGTAAAATGTCAGAATCAATTTAATTCCACAGTAAATCTTTATCTCCGAAAAATAAAGTCTGAAAAAGGACAAGATAATCTAAGGGAAAAAGAGCTCACAGTCTCATCACTTCTTCCAGTCAACTTCAGATAGTCTAACGTGACATGGTCCACAGGGAAGAACCCCATGGTTGCTCCATATTCAGGAGACATATTTGCAATAGTAGCCCTATCAGCAAGTGACAACTGACCCAGGCCTTGTCCTGTATGCATTAAAAACGACATTAATTTGATGACCAAACAGTGGCATACTGGCATCAAAAAGAAGTCACCATTCCCAAAATAAATATACAAACGAGTAAATTAAGTATGGGTGTACATACCATAGAACTCAACAAACTTGCCCACAACACCATGCTTCCTCAACATCTGTGTAACTGTCAATACCAGGTCCGTGGCTGTAACACCATCTCGCAATTTCCCAGACAACTTAAATCCAACAACACCAGGTAACACCATGCTCATGGGCTGCCAAATTAAAAGGAATTATCTCAGTAGGAAAATCCAACTTACTGAATACCATCTCTGGGTCGGGACTCGGGACCAGAATACATAACGGGATGCAGGACAAGAAAGAACCCCTATACACATATGATTACCCGTCACACAGAAAACTGATGGAAATCAGGGAAGGGAAATTCTATCCCGGAAAGAAACATTAATGCGTTCAACATCTTCCTTGACAAGAGTTCAAAGGAAAAGGGAAACAAAGCAAGATGTACACTCCCTCCCAATTGCCCCATCCCAAATAGTGGGAAATCAATAGTTTCTGAATGACCAAGATCAATGAGAATTTGGGAAGAAAATATTAGACCTTGGGCTCCTAAGTAGCTTAGCAAGAGTAGACATTTACCACATAAGAAGTTTCAATAGTGGATCGAAGCCAAAGGGTAAATACATTCACAAAATGAAGAATGGTTTCCAATACCCATGACAGGATAGAAACCAGAAAATTTCCTGAGAGAGCAGCACTGGTACCTCCCACCCAACATCTTGTAATTCAATAACAAAACCCAAAAAACGTAATATACATGCATATTTTTTCACCTCGCAAAGCTATTAATATCCACTTTTAGATTATATCATATATTGCCTATGAGCAACAAAACTTATTCACATTGAATCTGATAGGAACAAGATCAAGTTAGCAACATCCACCTGACCAAGCATAGCAGCCTCAGCTTCGATTCCTCCAACTCCCCAACCAGCAACTCCCAGTCCATCAATCATTGTTGTGTGTGAATCAGTCCCAACTACACTATCAGGGTACAAAAGCCCATCACGGTTGAAAACTACCCGTCCAAGATACTCAAGATTGACCTGTCATTGCATCCAAAAGTTCAGATGATCAGCACAATTATTTAGCAAAGAATTAATAAAGCAAGGAACCACAACAAAATAAAAACACATCTTTATCAAACATGTTCTCCCTTGAATGAACAATATATAGGTTCAGTCAGAATAGTAAGTACTACTACATCAGATACTAATGGTAATTTGTAGAAGATTTATGTGCTTCATCATCTTGGTTAATCGGAAGCCTTGAAGCTGCATTCTAATTGACAAAGAAGAGCCATACATCCTAGAAACTACAGTGATAAGAATAATCCCCCCCCCCCAAAAAAAAAAAGGGAATATTGAAGGTCTTGAACACAAGCAAATTGCAAAGGCATTGCATACATAATCATCACAACACCAAATGAGAAACCATGGAAAATGGGTGATTAATGCGAGACTGTTCTTACCTGGTGCACAATACCAGAACCAGGTGGAACAACAAGCATGTTATGGAAAGCAGTTGATCCCCATTTAAGGAAAGCAAATCTCTCTTTGTTCCTCTGAAACTCAAGTTCCATGTTTGCTTGAACTGCATTCTCAGACCTAGTTACATCCACTTGAACTGAATGATCAATTACAAGGTCCACTGGAACCTGTCAATAATCATAAAAAATTTAGATGCATGTACATAGAAGTATGGTATATGAACTCAGTAACAGACATCTTTTTTTTTCTGAAAATAGAAAAAATGAGAGTGCATCAGAAGAGGAGTTAAAATGAGAGTGGATCAGAAGAGGAGTTGTCATTTATATCCCAATAGTGGTTAGATATGTAAAAGGAGCTATCTTATCGGCCAAATGAATTCATTGAGCTATGATTGTCATGTAAAGGGAAAGATCAGGCACAAAGAAGCGACAACAAACCAATGGGTTAATCTTGTTGGGATCACTGCTAAGGTTCTTCATAGCATCCCTCATTGCAGCCAAATCAACCACAGCTGGCACTCCAGTAAAATCCTGAAGACATAAAATCAAGCTTAGGAAATCAGCTCACATATGAGACATTGGAATTTTAAAGACTAGGCCAGAATCAAACCACAAACCTGTAAAAGGACACGGGAAGGCTTGAAGGGGATCTCAACTTGTTTCGGTGCACTGTTTTCCCAGTCAATGATTTTCTCCACATCCTCCTTGGTGACTTGGAAGCCATCACAGTTGCGAATAGCAGACTCCAACAAGATCCGAATGGAGTAAGGAAGCTTGTCTGACACAACAGTTAAACAGAAACTAGAATTAACATCAAGTGCTCTTGAATGCAGCAGACAAAAGTCAAGGCCAAAAGAATTTGGCCCCAAATAGAATAATCAACTGTTAGACTACATGAAATGAGATGCTAAGGAAAAATATACCAATTCTTGGATCGTTCAGAGCTGGTAGACTGTAGAACTTTCCAAACTCGCCACCCCCAGGCTTGGGTAGACTAGTGAAGATTCCCTTGAAAGGATGCTCGGAAGCTGAGAATTGTTAACCAAAAACGAGTATGATAGTTAATTACCACTGCATTGTCATCAAAAATCGAAAACATGAAACGAAATCCAATCATCAATGCAAAAGTACCATACAACTCATGGATTCAACAACACAAGCAGCAGCTAAAACTTAAACCCAATTCTATAACATAATATATGTATTATCGACCATTGTACCAGATGAAGCACTGAAAAAATTCCACAACACATTGATTTCCAACTAAACATAGCAATATAACATAAACCAATTTAGTAAAAAATCTCTCAGAATCAGCTTCGGGGCTTGCAAGGCAAAGTTGTCTACATTTGATCTTCCCAAACCCTGTTCGGGCATTCAATGTTCCACCGTTATCGAGAGCAAGACCTTAAGCAAAATTGACTTCATAGTCCAACAATACCAAGTCATTTACACAATAAATCCAGATTGAATTACGACATCAAACGAAGCAACAAATTTTATATGCAATCATCGCATAATTCCGCAGAATAACAATTCATTTTCCTTCTAGAAACAAAGGAATCATCAGCAGTCAAAATCAACGATTCAAATACATCATCGCAACCAATTAAAAACCGCAATATATTTACTCATTGACTTATCTCTTTTTCATTTTCCGAATAATCTAACGTTGACCATCTAGCTAATCATTCAACCATTTCTCTTCAAGCAAAGAATCCATCAATCTACTCAACCCACAATCCCAAACCCGATCTACTTTCCAAACAAAAAGTCAGACACCGATTCTTCTATTCCCCCCCCCTCAAAAAAAAAAGATCCAAATATTTAATCACCAAAAAAACAACTCAAAATCCTTTACCCATAGTAGCGATCTTGCGTTGGAATTGCTCAATCACAGGAGTAGAAGTTCTGATCTGAGCTCGGAGGCTGACCGGTGATCGCCAGTCAACACCGTGACTCCACCGGGGAACGGCACACCGGAGAGATCGGAGCGCCGAGAAGTAGCTGATCGGACGGTGACCGGAGACCGGCGATCTAGGGATTGATGAGTAAATCCGAGAAGTGGGGGTTGATGAAGAAGAGAGCGTAGAGGCTAAACGGTGCCTTGCAGCTCTCAGCAGTGGGGAGGTTGAAGACGATTTTGTAGCTATCATGACTCTCAACCGTTTTAGAGAGAGAAAAATTAGAGATAGAAAGAGAGACGAAAGGGTGGGGTTTTTCTGTCACTATTCCCTATACGATATCTTAAATTGTCAGAAATTGGGGGAAATTATTGCGGAAATCTGAAACCCTAACCCTAAAAATTTACGAAAAAAACATTAAAGATGAGAGATGAGAGAGAAATGTGAAGAATGCGACAAGAGAGAGAGGAGGTGGGAAAATCAAATAGAGACACTGGAGAGATGGGTATTTATTATTTCTAGGGAAATGATATAATTTTTTTTTTAGAGTAATTTTCGATTATCCTGTGTAATGCACCGCAGAGGGGATCTCGATCAGGGGCCGTTGAATGAGGCCCGTTGATTGCGAATCTTGTGGTTTTGATTGGGGAGATGCTGTGATGTGATGGGATACAGAGAAAGGGACGGCGGAGATAACACATGATGATGCGAGTGCGTAGGACAAGATTCGGGGATTAAATTTGACTATTCTATTGGAGGAGTTTCCCTTTCATTTTAATTTTGCTTCGGGCGCGTGGCACCCACAAGCTAATTCATCAAATCCCTTGAAATGTGTGCCCCACCGCCAACACCCCCCCCCCCCAAAAAAAAAAAGTAATTTTTAAAAGTAAAAAATTTGACTGTAACAAATTTACAATTTTGGGGGCCAGAAAGTCGGGAAATGTTCTCATATTTTCGTACAATGATTGATCGATGAAAAGTCTCTATCTAGATAAACGAATGGAGGCTAAAATTCAAATCGTTAGACTCTTCAAAGTGCTGATTAAATTTCTGATTTCTATGTATGTTATATGTGATAGAATGTCCCTTAATTTTTGTAAAAAAAATAATAATAATTTTATTCTCAAAAAAAATTACAATTATGAACGTTTTCTATGCTCTTATATGACTCAATTTACTATAATAATTCAAATAAATACAGAAATCTATAATATGTAACAAATGAATTAAAAAAAGAAAAAATCTTATAATTTTATGGTTGTTGCACCATGTCCCATGTGGAGGCACAACAACAGTATTTATGAATTTTATCGCTTTCACTTCGCTACACCTTTTGCTCTCTACTTTTCTCACATATCAAAACACACAATAGCCTCTTTTATTAGTAATCGCCCTAAAAATATGCAATCATAAAAACAAAGTAAAACCTTACAGTATAAATTAATGTTCCAATATATAAAATACATTATCTAAAGATTGAAAAATCGATGATTGTTCATGTGCACTTTTCTTGTATGACATAAATGTTGTTACAATCGTGTGCACAGTAGGATTCAAGGTTTAATTACTTCAATCTTAAGTAAATAATTGTACAACTCTATATATCACTATGTTGGCATCCTAATAGCATCACATTGAACGATTATATTCTCCCAATTTCAAAATTTTCATTTTCCAGTTGGACATAGGTGAATCGTATATATCTTCCACTGCATGCGATCTTTAAAAGTTAACCAATAAAATCTCATAGTACATGGAACCACTGACTCACATCTATATAAAATATACGGAAAAAATATCTCACTATGTTTGCCTCATAATTGTTTGTAAATTGGCATATTTTTTTTCCAATTTTGGATTTTTCAATTTAAGAAATACTTGAGAGTATCTCTAGAACATCTACCATCATGTATAAAAAAGCGATCCAATCGCCTCTCTCTCAAATTTTTCTAATTGATGAAATTTGCGAACCTCCCTTATTCACCCCATTTATTATTCGCGTCATTTTGCTATTGATGAATTTATAATACAAATCTTATGCTTAGTGAATCAATAGCTAGACGCCCTTCCCAACACGCATATATGTGCAAAAAATGAACTGAAATTAAAAGCATAAACTAAGTCAAAGGCCATTTTGGTTGTAGATAATGGGGGACCGCAAAACGAAGAGGGGCCAATTCAATGTCAAGTTCTTTTTGTTGCTTTGTACAGGCGTACAAATTGGATAATCATCAAGGGATTAACACGCAGCTGCTATGTATAAAGTTGATAATTTTTATGTTTTTTCATTAGCTGATTATCATCTTATGTTTTACAAATTATAATATCAAATATATGCATAGTGGGAATTTTTTTTTTCAATAATACAGAAAATAACAAACATTGAGATGGGACTATCACCACAAACTACCTAATTTTATAGAAAAAAATGTATTTTTTTATAAAAAAAGGTTTTTTTGATAGTGTTTCTGTTATAAATCTAATTTTGATTGGCATAATCTTCTTATCCTATCATATTAAAAGTGGGCTAATCTATCACCAGAAAATTTTTTAAAAAAATTATACCTTTTTGTGTTTGAAGGAACTACAAAAGACAACACATATTGTAATGCGGGCGTTACAGATGGTATCAGACTCGACTCGCGACCGTGAGCTGCGTCAGTGGATAGAGAGCCTATGGGCAGTCACCTAGCGGGGCAGAGATATTGGGCATGGACCGCCGGTCAAGAGGACTCGTAAGTCGGTCGGTTGGTGAGGCACAATGAGGACGTTGTGCGCTTCAAGTGGGGGTGATTGTAACACTCCAAGTGTGGCCTAGAAAGAATCGAAATGACTACTTATATCACCAAAGGTGCATCTTTTTTTTCGGGAAGTCCACTCTTAAGAACTCTACAGTTAAGCGTGCTTGTTGGGGAACAATCTTGGGATGGGTGACCTCCTGGGAAGTTTTCCAGGTAGCGTGTGAGCGAGGACGAAGCATGCCAGAAAGACTTGTGATGATTTATGGGGCCAGTCGTCAATCCTTGAGGCCATTATTGGTAAGATCTGCGACTGAGAGGGGTCGGAGCATTACACATATCATTATAATATAATAGGGGTAGCAAAAACTAGGTTTGAGACCTAATCTGCCCAAGACTCCAGTGTTAATCATTAAGTTAAGCCCTTATTGACAAATAACCACTAAACTAAGGCCTCATTAACAAATGAATAGTACACCTTTAATTAATAAAGAACATAGTTTGCTTTAATATTATAGTATATTTAAAGGATCTAAATGTCTTTCTAAGTGCAAATGAATATTAGTTCACTACTATGATAGTGAGGGGAGAGACCTTTTCCGTTCTCCTTCTCTCAAAGCTTGCTCTTCTTCTCGAGGACTTGTCCTAAAACTCTGTACTTTAGTTTTGGAGTAAATAGTAATTGCATTCATAAACTACTTAGTTAAATAAGAAATATCACATTGACATTAAACAATTACTGTCGTTTGTTAAATTGGGAAATTTAATTTCATCAGAATTTTAATAAGAAAAACTATTTAAAAATAAAGAACTAAATTCCTAGTTGGTTGATAGAGGTTTCAATCAACTTGTATTCATCCACAAAGTCATGTACGTGTATCTTATTCTATTTTTTTATTTAAATTAAAAATTGTAATAAAATCAAGCACCAAATACATGGGGAAGGCAGGAGCGACCTGCCGCATTACTCATAAGCCAGCTTACTCACATCGGTTCTGCAATAAACACAAAGTGGTGTGTATAATAAAAGTTGGTATTAAGATGACATGAGTCTGCAAATGTGTTCGTTTTCCCACCTCAAGTTGAGTATTCATCAATGACGTCGAGAAGTATGTTTAATATTTTGAGTTATGGCCAAGGTACAATATTAAGGATATGTTTGCTTTCAACAATAAAATTTAATAGTGCCGGTAAGAAGCTATTAGATTTACAGGTAAATAATAAGGAATGGTAAAAACTTTATAAAGAATTTTGCAAATATTCAGGGGATGTTTGGCAAATAATTTTTTGAGGCCAAAAAACTCTTTTTGAGGTCATTAATTAATTGTTTGATTTTAGTCAAAAAAAATATTTTGGGTGTTTGGTTAATGAGTTTTTTTGTATTAGCTTTTTTTATACCAAAAAACTCTTTTGGAAAAAAGTCTTTAGAAGAGCTTTTTCAATAAACTTGTCATTATGTACAATAAAAATGACTACATTGACCACAATTATTTTCACAAAATTACTTCAAATGTCATTAATAACAAAAATCTATTATTTTCTACTGAATCACCTTTAGCTAATTTGCCCCACTCCATCCATTTATTAATTTATTTATCTTTCCACGCTTTTCCTCCCCTCCCCCCCTTTCCTCCTCCTCCTCCTTCTTCTTCTTCTTCTTCAATCTTCAACAATTAGTCGGGTTAAAAAAAAAACCTTGGGTTAGACAATTTGCTTCAAGTTTTTCAATTGTTTGATCCTTTTTGGGGGGGGGGGGGGGGTTGCCCCTCTCTTCTTCTTCCTTATGTAGTGTGGGGCGGATTGAGATGATGGATTTGATCTTTGAACAACAGGTTCCCTTTTTCATATTTATTCTCACATGAAGTTCAAGTATCATTTAAAAGAAAATTAAGTTAAAATGAAGAAAAGTATAGTTATAACCAAACTTGGGTGAAATTATAAATGAAAATTTATATAATATAATTCTAAATTTATATTGATTAGAAAAATAAATATGCAATTTATAAAGATTATTATGTTAAAGAAATATTGAAACTAACTTTAGGGTATAAGAGGAATTTTATTAAATAGCCTTGTCAAACGCAGCTAATTTTATCGAACATGTTTTCTAGACACAGCTAATTAGTGGTGTGCAAAACCGGTTAACTGAACTTTCGGTTAACTGAAAATCGGTTCACCGGTTTTTTGGTTTAAAAAAATTCCGAACCGCAACCCAGCTAAAATTTTCGGTTAACTGTTTTCGCTTAACCAAAAATTTCGTTCGACTAAAACCCGAATCGTAATCAAACCGAAAAAGTCAGTTAACCAGATTTTCGGTTACCTGTTAACTGTTCACAAATAATAAAAAACGCATACTTTCTTGCTTAACTTTTCATTTTTTTATGTTTAAATTTTTTTAATAAAAATTGAACTTTGGTTGCCATTTATAAATAATAAAAAAGTGTACTCTCTTACTTAATGTAATACCCTGTCACTTAATCATATTTAATTAGTTTTAATTCTTTTATTAGTTATATGGTTATGATTAATTGGAATAGTGAGTCGCGCATTTTTCTATTGTCAAATGAAACAATGCTTGATTTAAAGAATTGTAATATCGTGAAATTTCTTCCAAGGCTATGAAATTTCGGATAATTATGCAAAAGTATGTAATTTCCTACAAATACGCATCTGTACCGAGCGAGGTCGGGAATTTACCAAGCCATGATAATGTCTTAATAGCTAAGGAAAGAAATAGGACTAGCAAATTATTACTTGCCCAATGTATGACCAATCTCGTGCCCTGTGGAAAAGAAAAGAAATTGAGATAAACTCTCATTAATTTTGATGTGACAAGTGGATAAGCTCGCATTAATTTTGATGAGATAAGTGGATAAGCTCACATTAATTTTGGCGTGACAAGTGGATAAGTTCGCATTAATTTTGATATGACAAAGAAATTATCCAAAAAAAAAAAAAAAGAGTCTTACTAATCTAAGGGGTGGAAGGCGGTGGCTATTTAAATGGCATATGAGTTTTGGAAATAAGCCACCCAAGAGAGCCAGCCGTCCTCCTTCCCTCTCCCACGTGTGACATCCCCTGACCAGTAGCAGTCTTCGGTCCTTGCCGCCTGACTTCACCGCCGCTCCAAGCCGCCAGTTCAACTTGGCTCCACTATCTCCTCCTCTTTAGACCCCTTAGTTGCACCCATCTCCACCTCTCGTCTTCTGGAAGATAATTTAAGTTTGTCCTTACATTATATTCAACCTCATGTGTCAATAATTATTCATGTGAATGTTGGGATGAATTATTGTACTTTGATTATGTGATTATTGGAGGTGAAGACAATGAATTCATGTATGGAAACAATTGACAGTAATTAGCAATAGTCATAATATGGGTGTAAAAGTATGGTTGTAAGAAATTTTGGTAGAAGAAATGTGCATAGAGAACAGTAGTCTAGACAATGTTTAATCGTTCAAGCAAAAACATAGTATGCTTAAGTAATTTGATATTGAGCAACTAGTTTACCTAATAGATATATGGTTTTAACGAATCAATTATAGTCATGAGAAATTTTAGTGGAAATGTTGAAGGTAATAAGTCTATTAGCCACGTTCATAAAATTAGAACTAAGTGATGCCCTTTTGGGGGGGAAAAAAAGAAGGATTGGATTGAGATTTAGCCTCGAAAGAACACCCCACTAGTTAAGGGTGGGGTGTTCGTTCAGTAAAGTATGGTAACATATTATGTATAGTACTTTAGGTTCTAAGCCAAGAAAAGTATGCTATGAGGTTAAGGAGCTAATGAGTCCTGAAGATGGCTAAATGAACCACATCCTAAAAGGAATATTGTCAAACCACATTTCTATAAGCCATTCATTAAAAGAAAAAGGATTTACATGAAGAATAAAATACGTCCTTTCCGCAGTTTCCGCTACAAAGCCTAAGAGTATGACCGGAATGATTTAAGACTCACAAGCTTTAATTCTCTTAATTAATACAGAGCGCCACTGAATTTATTACGAAGGAAGACACCTCAAAGGAGGACCCAAAAAAAGAGAAGAGTATAAATAAATGTCAAAGGTACGTTATTACTTATACTCTTCAAAGTTTTCTATATTTACATTTCCTAATATTACTAAGTTTTACTCGGCTGCTGGAACCTTAAGGACCCATTTCATTATTCATCGTTCAATGCAATGTTCACTGTTTAATGTTTAATGTTCATTGTTCATAATTTCGGCTAGCAGAATTTAAAATATGGGCCCTTCCCGATAAACGGAACATTCATAGTTCATTGTTCATTGATGCCATGGCTACTGTTAATATGTTTAGGTTCCATTCAGGTCGAGAAACAACTAATTTCACAGTCGATGTTAAATGCAGTGTTCCTCAAAGGATATTTAACAAGCATAGTTTTAAAATTACGCGCGCTCACTAACTCATTGCAAATAGTTATTGACAGTACAAGGGTAATGTATTGAGCTGTAACTCATTTTTTCACCGTTTGTGTTTTCCAAACTGTTTAAGGGAATGAGAAACAACTTGAAGTGAAGCAGGAACCTATAGAGGCTCAGGGTCCAGGAAAAGTGGCCATAGTAGTGATTGCTAATCCTCTACCCTGATTAGTCATTTTGAGGGCTTGAAAACGACTTATGTTTTGAGCACGTGTACAGCCTCAGTGAAATATAAATCCCTTATGAAAGTGATTAAATCATGGTGTAATGTTTACTTTGAAATGTTTAATAAGAATCTTAAACCTTATTGGTGCAATTATTGTAATTGACAGATGTTACCTATCTGGTCGACTCTACATCTTTATCTGCTGCCTTGTCCCTGTGGGACAACAGTAATGCCTAGCTTGATAGCGCATTCTGATGACGCATAATGCTTATTAATAAAGGTATTTAGAAGGTGATTAAGTTGGGGCGATACACCTAAACTTTTTACTTTTTATATATAATTTTCTAAAAAACAAAATTATTTTAGTTTTGGTTAACCGAATTTTTAAATCATCCGAACCATAAATGAATCAAAAACCAAAAATTTTTTTCAGGTCGGTTAAATGAATCGATTTTTTTGAAAACTTTGTTTGGTTAACCACTTTTTCGGTTTGGTTTTTTGGTTCGGTTTTTGGTTTCGGATTTTTTTTGAACACCCCTATAGATGATGCGATCAACTAAATTAAACATTTAATAGAATCAGCTAACAACTAATATAAATAGTTAACATCTAACAGTTAAATTGCTGAATAGAGTCTCTGTGAGATTTAGTGATAAGTTATAAGGAATGGAAAGTAAATGGATCTACATTTTGTATAAAAATTAGTTACTTCATAACAAAAAGGCCTCATATACGAGGGATATAGATATTAAGCAGCATGTCTTTCATAAAATAGCTAGCATCTATCTATATAAATCTTTCTCTCTATATAAATGTAAATATCTACAAAATTGAGTGGAACTATATACTTCAAACAAGTGCGATAAAGTAATTGGTTCATCTATTATGTGATATTAAGAATCCTCTTCTCTTTTCTTTTTCTTTTTTTAAAGCATGGGTTTTTCCTCTTCTTTTGGTGTTAAAAAAAAAAAAAACAAAACCATAAGGTTCAATTTAAGAGGAATTTAAACACAAATATTTGCAAAAATATTTAATGATGTTACTAATATTGAACTATGAGCCTGCTCTAATATCGAACTAACAGACGTCAATTAAAACTACGAGCGAGTGTATGAGAGTCTAAAAGTGTTTCTTGTGATATTGCTAGTATGATAAAGAGAGTTAATTTTTTGTGCAAAGAACAGAGTTACTTCTATAATGTTTGTGTATGAATAACGTATAAATTAAGACTGATGTTGGTAAGATTTGAATGTTAGTTTACCTCACATAAATTTTAGATATATACTGAATGACTGGATATAATTTTTTTCACTAGTCAACAAATTTAGTAGATTTTTTTTTAAAAAAAAACGTATGCGCTAAGAAAGATTCGTAGCTAATATAAGTAACATTAATTTATAGTTCATTTAGAATACAACATGTTCTTTAAAAAAAAAAAAAAGAATACAATACGTTACCTTTAGTGTACTTAAAAAAATCATCAATAATAATCTCTAAATAAATTAATGCTCTCATAGCCCCATTTCTATCATCTATTATTATTGCGGTTGAGTTAATTTTGATCCACAAACATGTAGTATTCTCCATTGCATATGTTGTCTTTATTTATAATGTAAGGCTTTAATTTGAGCTCTTCCCTAAAAAGAATAATTCTAAACCACTCAACACCTGGTGTTGATTTACATTTCGTTTAATTTACTAGGAGCGTTAGTTTATTAGTTATTATCATGTACGTATGTATATATTTCTTAATAAGAGACTACGATGAAAACCGACGAAGCTGGCCATCATTGTCAAGAATAACTTGACGCACACCAGAAAACACTTGTTCGTCATGATGAGTTTGCCTTCTTCAGAGAGTGCTTGTGCTCACTTGCCATTGCCAATATGGCCTATGAGGTTTTGGCGTGTTCATTTTTGTGGGGTCAGTCGTCATTGCCTTTGAGTAGCATTTTTTCAGGGTGTCATGAGTCTGATAAAATAAAATGTTCAAACAAATGTTGGTGGCCAGGAATTAATCAGAGTAATTAGGTAATCGATCCACTAATGTGCTTGGTGAATATTCTAGGTATATTAGGTATACAGATAACCCTCTTTTTTATTCAAAATAATAAATATACAGGTCTGTGACAAAGCTAGCTATTTAATTAATTTGTAATAATGATATTTTTCCGGTTGCAGTCGATAGAATATAGTTTCAAACTTTTTTATGTTTCTGTATAAGGCCTTTCGATCACTAAATTAATTTGTGTTCAAATAACGATGCCGACTTCATCCTGTGAAAAATAGAATGTAATATTATTTTTTATTTTAATCTTTTTTTTTTGGGGTGAGAAGAGGGGCCAAGCCCCACATAATATCATAACATGAAGAAAGAGAAAAACGAGAGCAATTGATGAAAGGAAATAACGTAATGAAGAAAGAGTAGTTAATTGGCAACGTTGTTCCAAGAATGGAAGAGGGTGTCATCATGACGAAATTGCCCATACTATGACACTAGAATTTGTTAAACTTTATTAAATGAGAGGGGGGCAAATGGGACAAAAGGTGTTTTGAACCAACTTAAAAAGCAACTTTAGGAGAAGAGAATGAGTCTAACTAGTAAGTGCGTTGCATGTGCTTTGGTAAGCGATGAACTTGGCCCCTGCCCCTTGACCCTTGACCCTCCCAAAAAGATCCTGGCTATATTCCTACCTTATGTGGCTTCTTTACTCTTCAGGCGCAAAATTATTCCCTCATAACTTCCATTTCATTTGCCACTATTAAGCTTATATTGTGTATCAATGCCACCATTGTATCCAATTCAAGTTAACTGTTTTATTGTTTGGTTTTATGGAAATATCAAAGTTGAACTGATAAAATTTATGTGATATAAATAATTCATTTAATTGTTTGTTAGAATGTAGATATACTGGGATGCACTTAATACCTTCCTTATGTAGCAGTAATATAATAGTTACTAATAAGAATAAAATAAGATTACATGAAATAAGGACATTTTTGTCCAATAATCCCCCCTCCAAAAAAAAAACTTAAGACATTTCAATAAGAAATATGTATTTAAAAATAGATAAAAGTTAACAAAAACTTCTATTCAACTTATTGTCGAGACATTCACATAAAAGATGGACTAAATCCTTTGAAATTTAACCTAGAAAAGATGCGCGTGGAAGGGGAGAGGCAAATCAAAATGGCAAAAGCGAACTTTCATGACTTGTGTGAAACATATGAAGTTTTAATTGCTTTTTTTTTTTTTTTTCACTTGTTAATTAAGGAGGTAGTAGAGATTGCGGGAAATGTATGCCCAACCTATATGTGGGGTTGGATCCAACGCAAATTATGTTTGATCAGTTTTTTAAGAAAAAAAGAGAAAAGAAGAAAAGAAAGATAGAAATAGGAAAAGGAAGAGTATGGATTGATTAGGTTGATGTCCGGTTGGAAACTAATGTCCCTGGTCAAGGTTTATTTTGGAAAGTTAGAGATGTGAGTGTGCGTGTGACTTCATGGGCAATCCAACGACTTTTGCTTTCACTTGATTTTTTTAAGATAGTTCTTGTTAGCAGGTTTGTAATTACAAAAAATCCCACCAGTACAAATAGGGCTTTGAGGGTTGATCAAAATCACCTTAGAAAGTGAAAGGGATCCTCTTAACTCAACGTGAGATCTTGAGTGTAGATAGTATCCTCTTGACTTAATGTAAGGTGTTGGGTGGTTGTGTGAGGTAGGTATTTATGCGTGTATGTTGGGCATCCCAAGTCGCAAGTGGGGGGAGCGTGTTGTAAGAAGAAATAGGTTTTGTAAGTGTGAGCAGTGACTCAAACATTAGCTAAAAGAGACTTTGAATACATAATAGTGTGAGTATATCGAGTGGTAATATATCTTTTCTTATTATCTGGATGTTACTAGCTATTGTTGGTTGTAGGTTTTCCTCTCAATGTGGAGGTATTTTCCACGTTAAAGTGATCATGTTCCTGCATTTGTGGTGTGTATGCGTTCGTACGTCTATATGCCAAATTTTATGTTATGTTTCCATTTCCAATAAGTGGGATTATAATGCGTTTAATTTTAGTTTAATTTCAACACCATATTAAAGATTCTAACGTAAATTCTCAAATTTGAAGTGAAAATACAATGTTTAAATTGATGGGTGTTCAAATGTGAATGAATATAATAAGACTTATCAATAGAATGAATACTTAATTAACATATATTTTTCAAGTGATTTGACAATCGTTCTTCTTAAATAAGATTTTAGATTCAAGTCTTTTGAATTAAGAAAATTCGTGATAGGAGAATTCTAATCCTAAAGAACCCTATTGTAATCTGTCTACTTATCCTTGCAAAAATTGGTGTAGAAGACTTAGGGAGTTTGTACTAGATGCAAGCACACCTAACAAGACATGAGAACCCTAAAAGATCCATAAAAAATGTTCATATAGCCCACCGAGATAGCCCAAATTTGAACTTTTTAATTCATTGTACATAATTGGCCACATTCACACTACAGGCCCACAAATCTCTTTCAATGCTTATTCGGGGCCCGAACCCATTCTAAGACATATTCAGACACAACTCACTAACTTTGCGGCATCCAGATCACTTGGAAATTGATTCAGGAATCAGGATATCAAAAAGGATTCTGTTTTTTTTAAAAAAATATTTGGGTAAATGTAAATATTAATGCATAAATGCATGTGGACATATCCATATCTTAAATAGGATTTTATATAATATTTAAAATTTTACTGATTATATGAGCATTGTAAATTCAAATTTTACCAATTAGATTAAATTTCACTACGTTTTTATGCGCTAGGTTGACATCAAGAGAAGACAAGGCAACTAACCGCGACTCTCGAACGCTATGGAGATTTCAACACCAACCATCACGCCTTTGGCGTTCTCAACATCCACCCCATAAGCCGTCGTTGGCGACCTGTATGAGGGTCATCATTGGTCGGTCCCTTGGACCCGTGATTCAATTTTAACATCATCTTTGCCATAGCTCCAATTTCACCTTTCTGTTCTGTTTCCAAAGAGAGTTAGGATTTTGTTTTCTTCACCTAGACAACCACTCCTTTGGCTATTCTTAATCCTTTTTTGTGATTACAACCCACCAGACCAAAGATGCATAGGTGAAGAAGCATGGCTTTTTCAACTCAATCCGTAATTTTTGACCTATATAACGATCCATTTATGCATGAATTAGATGAGGATGTGAGAAGATTGGTAGTGCAGATGGACTCCCCTTGTGAGACGCTAGTGAAAGCTGAAGAGTTGAAGGAGGAAGGAAATATACTATGCAAATCGAAGGCCTATTGATATGCCATCAACAAGGATGATAAAGCATTTCAATATATGTGTCTAACAGTTCCTGAGAATGAGCACGATGAAAAGTTGATGGAGGAGCTTGCAATTCAGATCAACCTAAATTTTGCTACTTGTTGGTTAAAACTGAAAGAGTTTGAATTAGCTAAGTGACAATATGATGTTGTTATGAATTTTGATTTGTTTAATGTTAAAGCTGGATTCCGGAGAGCTCAGCCTTTATTAAACATCGGGTTAAGTGAGGAAGCTAAACAAGACCTTGTTGTACCTATTTAGCTTGAATCTTACAACGAAGAAATAAGGGACAAATTATCTAGAGTAGAGGAGTTGTGTAAATTTTTTTGCAACAAAGTTCCTGCAAGGGAAGTTCAAGCCCAAATATTAGAGCTAGATAGAGAGCAAGATATGAAGAAAACAATTCCAGATGTTGAGAATAAGGTAGGTGGGCCTTTAAGCACGAAGTAATGTCTAGATGCAAGCAATAGTGAGGCCTTGGCGAAGATGCATGACAATGAAATGCACAGGTCAAATGTCGGGATATGGAAGGAGACATTTAGTTATACTTCTATCCAAACTTCATCCCTCTCCAATGACTCAAACACAAGTTTGGCTATTCATGATGATAGAAGCTTGAAGTTGGAGGAAGAGAGCACAAGTAGTAGCCCTAGCATTGGAACTAGGATGGATATGGATTTCTAAAGAACAGAGTCCACCTCCACATTGACAATGATAACAAGTGTGGTGACTGAAGGCTATGATAGCTCTACAACCTTAACAGTACTTCCGTCCACCCTATGTCTCAGACAAACAAAATAGCCTTCAGACATGCAGCTGGACAAACCAGGAGAAGCCCATTAAGATTTTTATGTCTATCCCAAGCAACTTACAAAATGATTGAACAAGGAAATACAGTTGAGGTCTATAGCAAGCATTCGATGGGCTACATGGTGGTCCGGGTTCACCGCTCAGCTCTAGAGAACTCAAAGCGACAAGTCGTGAAAGAAGAGGCTCAAAGGAGTCTATTTGTGTCAAAAATTGTGTTATTTTTACACCTGATTCATGCTCATTGTAATTGTTATTTTTAGGTTTTTATTTGATTTTATTTTGTTTTGTAGGTATCAAATAAATGTGGAAAAAAATGCGGAAAGAGATGAAAAATAGCGGAAATAAAGCCGTGGGCCAAATTACTCAAACCCGACCCAATTCTTAAGCCATATTTTGTTTAGCCCAAAGTGAGAGAAAAGAAAAAAAAAAGGAAAAAAAAACCTAAAATCTACCCAGCCCCCACGTGCTAAGCACGTGATATCTTTAACCCCCCCTCCCCTCATTTCCCTTCTCTCTCCTCTCGGGTACCTAAACCCGAAATGACCCCCTCCCCTGCCTCACCATTCTCACCATTCTCATCCTCATCTCTTCTCTCTCTCTAACTCAACTCTTCTCTCTCTCTCTTTAATAAATCACCATCTTCATCCATCAAATGCCAGCACAGCACTACATTTCACGCTTTAATCGATACCTACATCCCCATCCCACCGTCCACGGCACAAACAAATCAAGGCTTGACGTTGAAGGGGAGCTAAATACAAATTGAAGGGTACCGACACTAGAAAAGAGGTTAGGAGGTCTTTAGGGTTGAATTAGTTTTAATTTTTGAAGTGTAAAGCTTGAATTTCACCTGTGTTTTTTGATTTTTCAGAGTTAGAGTTTGAAAATTTCGGGTTAGGTTTGATTCTAGATCGGTTTATAGTTCCAAATTTCATGTAATTATGCTACAATTTCATATTTTCTGGTTGTAATTCATGATTTTAGTTTATTTTTGTATGATTTGGATGTTGGTTTTGTTTAATTTTGGTCACAACCCCCTTTCCTGTTTTCATCTTGTTGAACCCGGTTATGGTGTATCCACCATTGATGGTGATGAGTGAAACTTCTTTCTGATTTGGTTGGCTGAAACCTAGCTCTTCTCCTTGGTTCAAGGCCCTGTTTGCTGTTCTGCCCCAGGACATGGTTTGGGTTTGAATCCTAAAACTTCATTTATGCTTTATGAATGATAGTAGCTTCATTGAATCAATGATAGATGATATTTTGATGGTTTATGAACGGGTTGGATTCTGATAGTAGCTTAGTTTTCGATTTTGATGGTTTGGATTTTGATATTTATGCTGTGTGCTCTATGAATGGTTTGGCTGAGTTGATGGTTTGGGTTTGTGCTCATTTTCTGGTTATCTTAGCTTAGTTGATTCAATGACATTTTGATGTTAGTAGAGCATATTATGGATTGGGAACTCCGTATGTGATCTTAGTTGAATCAATAATATTATGGTTTGATGTTAGTAGAGCATATTTTGATGGTTTATGAATGTGATGTTAGAGCATATTGTGGTTTGATTTTGGATGCTCGTTGCTTTAGGATTGATTAATGATGATATGGATGTCAGTGATGTCGAACTCCTGTTTTCCTCTCCCATGATTAGTGCCTCTATTTTGGCTTTGAAGATGTGGGTTGGTAATTTTCAAAGGTGAAGTTTTTGGTATTCTTGAGTGTTCTTAAAATCTTGTATTGCTTGAAATTTCGAATGATGAAATGACTGGTGGAGTATTCTTAAGTGTTCAATGATGAAATTTCAAATCCCACTTGCTGGAAAGTTCTTAAGTAGCACTGGAATGACTCGTATTTGATTGGTATTATGCGATGTTAGTTTACGTTTATTTATAATCAACGGTTTCAATTGTTATGACTTTAGTATTAGTTTAGAATTGTGTTAGATTGGTTTACTTTTCTAGTTTGACTAGTGACCTAAATCTCTTCCGTCGTCTTAGTGGAAATAACCCTCAAGTACTACAGCGGAAGCTGTATGCTTGCAGCACTTTATTTTACATTAAAATTCACCTAACAGAGTCATACGAGTCCTTACTTCCAATTTTCAGTCCAATGTTACATAGACAAACAACCTCATCATAGAAAGAAGAACAGAAGAATGCGACATAGATACACTCCAGTGGGCACATTGGAGAAAACATCTATCGTTAATCACAGGTATGAACCTAAGACGTTTACTCCTAACCTAATTGCTTGGTGCAGGGATGATTGCTAGAATGGCAAGAGATTCAAATGGTGGATACACAATGATGAACCTCAAATTGATCAGTCAGATAGCACTAGCAGCTAATGTGGCAAATGCAAGTTGGAAATCGCACAGTTGCACATCACCACATTGCTGTGCAAGAAGCAAGCTCTGTCACAGAGTGATTGCAATGGGGGTTGTAGCAAGAATTATTGTAATACTACTATGTGGGCTAGATTGATTGATGATCATAATCTGTCTGTAGCTTAGAACTAAGGACTTTTCTAGTTTTGTCTGTTGTTCTGTTTGTTATACTTGCATTAACCTGCTGACCCAAAAAAAAAAAAAAAAGAGAGAAGGCACCTTGTCTTAATCTTCTTCTCGTGTGAAATCTTTCTTTGTTCTAGATGAAATAAATTGCTCATCGACTAAGTGTGCTTGTGTTAATTTAGTGGGCTATTATTAACAAACGGGAGGCATTGAGTGGAGATACATGGACCAATGACCATATTAATACTACACCCAACCGAGGGATTGAGTGGAGACTCTAGAATAAAAATCTTGTAACAAGAACAAATTTGAAACATCAGCATAAAATCTTATTTCCAAAAAGCCCCTAGTAAATATACTGTCAAATGACTCTAGATTTGTAACATCATTCTGGCTACTAATTGCATTCTTTAAAGTGTTTGCGTCTTTCTTGAATAATGATGAGTTATAGCATAGCTTCATGGAGTAGAAATCCATTTGCTCTGATATATTATGCTTGGAACTTGATTATATCGCTATAATAGAGACATATGAAATTCACAGTTGATTCTGTAATAATGAAACCTCATCTGATAAGATCCAACTTTCTTCCAGGACTCGATATTTTCATATCTATAAGTATTTACACAAAGAAGAGAGGAAAAACTCAAATTAAAACTTGCACTAAGGTGACAAAAAACTCGCACCAAGGTGAGAAGATAGACTTTATATCAAAAGAAATAATCCTAACTCTGATGGAACAGAGAGAAAATTTTAATAAAAAGAAATAACCCCCAACTCTCATTTATAAAACTACTCAGTAGGCTCAGAAAGACATTAAAAATTTAGAGAATTGGGTCTTGCAACCAACAATTATAACTGATGGTAGTCCTTTACTGGAATAGATAGAGGTGGCTAGAGTTTTTTCTATGGGAAAGAAAGAGGTAGAGAGGGAAGAAATGTGCATCATAGAACCTAAATCTCCACCACCATCTAACATATCTATATTTGTAAACATTAACCAACACAGTAACCATGATAGAAGACACGCAAGATATGATCCACTATAAACTAAAATTGTTGCATTATAGTGATGAGCCAACTTAATGCTCTCTTATTGAAGCCATGCAAGAGCTTTTGCATTGGTTGGATCACGGACCAAAACAGGGGCGTGTGGTCCAAAAAGTGATCTACATCCACGTTCCATCAGACTTCAGGCATGTTCTAAACTGTTGCCCTGATTCGTCTGTTGCCTGCTTTTTCTTTTTTTTTTGGGAGCAAGCTTAAGGATGAAACCACATCGTTTCGTATAGATCGGAGGTTTTTTTAAAAAAGAAAATGACCATTAGGCTTTTGATTTTTGAAGCAACAAGTTGATGATCGTTGGGCCTGGCCTGCTAAGGCTATTTTTTGGGTTATATAATTTATTTATGTATTTATTTGGTTTTTAACTTCTATAAATATCCATACTTTACTTGTGAAAAATCACACTCAAAGAAAACTCTATCCCACACTATCTAGAAAAATTGTGAAGTAGTAAAGAAGGTTGTTAACAAGAAATAAGCGAAGAGAAGATAGAAGTTTCGTATTTTGTAAGTAATTCTAGTGGTTAAAATCTATAATTTACTTATATTCATATGATATTTTTGAAATTTTTATTATGTTGCCCTTTAGGAGATATTTTAATTGACTTTTTGTTGTTAACTTAATGTCTGTTGATAAATTTGAAAGGCAATTTCAATTGATCCACCAAGAGAAGCATTTAGGAAGTCATTCTTTTAATTGCAAGTTGAAATGTTAACATTATTATTATTTTTATGTGCTAACAGACATGACATGCTTAACCATGTTTAGAAAATGATTAAAATGAAATATTGAAATAATATTTGGATATTAAAATAATGTGATATTGTAAATTAATTTAGTGTTAAACTAATAAATTTTAGTTAACATATATGTGAATTGTCAAGTTATCAACTATTAAATTATGTTAAATTTTGTTTGTTAATTTTATATGTCATGCCCAAATGTTTTATTAGTCACATATTGGAAACTTTAATGTAAAATTAATTTAAAGTTAAAATTTAATTAAGTTTAGCTTATGTATATGCTCAACTAAATTTTTGAGTTACTATGATAATTTATATATGAATTGTTAAGTTGTAAAATCATTAATATAATGTGAAACTCTTGTGTTTTAATACTATATGTTATGCACAAATATTCTATTAGTCACACGTTAGAAACATTATTGCTAAATTAATTTATTGTTAAATTTAATTAAGTTTCATTAACAAATATATTCAGCTTAATTTTTCAGTAAACAGTGCATGATAATTATATTTTATTATCACATGTTAGGAACTTGGATGTTAAATAATGTCATGCTGAATCCCCTTTTTTACCCTAAAAAAATAAAGTCATACTTAAATAATTTATTATTGATCATGTGTTGTCATGTTGTACTAAGGCTCTGTTCTTTTCGTAATTTAACGGACCCAACTTACTCCTTCCCACTCCTATCCACTCCTTCCCCCCTTTCCCACAACTTCCCACACTTAAAAAAAATCCCACTCCTTTCCACTCTCACCCACTTTCATCTACTTCTTCCCACTCCTAAATATAATTATTATTTTTCATATTTTGAAAATTTTTATAATTTATGTAATTGGGTATACGAATAGTCAAATAACAATTATGAAAAGTTTTATTTATTTTTCGAATGTTATAGAATTATTTGTTAGTCGTGCCGAAAATTATAGATGACATAATTTTTGTTATATATGTTGAAGAAATAATATTTTTTTTTCCTACTTTGTTAAGTAAATGTTAGTTTTTTGTAACTGGTAGATATTTTGGATTTGGTTTTGTATATAGAAGAGATGCTTATTTTTTTTTTCGTTGGTTACGAAATATTTGTTATAGGTCACCAAAGCATGGATAGTTGTTGATGTATGTGTAACAGATTTATTTTTCGTTCATTGCAATTTGGGGCGAAATTTGCAAATTTTTTTCTGGCATAATGAAGGAAAGTGTAAATTTTTTTGTGTTGTTTGTAATTCATGATAAGAAATGCAGATGTATTGTATGTGTATTTTGAGCAGATATTTTTTTCCGTGTATGTTTGTAATAAAATATTGGAAACTCTTCACACAAATTACAGATGATTGTTTTCCGTGTACTGAAGGCCTGTTCTTTTCATTGGAAAATATGGATTGATAGATAGGTAAAGTTAGTTGAGATTGGTAGAATTGGATTAAAATAGGTTGAAGTGGGTATTTTTTTGTTGAAGTGGGTTGAAGTAGGTTCAAGTGAATATTTTTTTATTTATGTGGGTTGAAGTAGATTGAAATGGGTTGAAATTAGTTGAAGTGTATTCAATTTTTTTTTTTATATGATAGGTAGAAGTTGGTTAAAATAGTAAAAAATGGGTTGAAATTGGTTGAAGTGGGCTGAAGTGGGTTGAAATAGGTCAAAGTTGGTATTTTTTTTATTGAAATTTGTGAAGTAGGTTGATGTGGATTGAAGTTGATTGATTTTGGTAAATTTGGATTTACCAACGAAAAGAACAAGGTCTGAACATATATGCATTTTTTTTCGTTGTTCGTATTTGGTTAATATATGAAAAAGATATATCTGTAATTTGTTTTACGAATAACGAAAATTACAATTTTTTTTGGAGTAACAACGGCCATGAAACAATATTTTGTACTTAAGTCAACATAGGAAAATATTTTTTTCAGTCTAAAAAAATTTTATCATCAGTAATTACTATCATAAATAAAAGATTTCATTAAAAAAAAATAAAATACATAACTTACATCAACTCTCCTACTTCATTCAACTCCTTCCAATTCCTTTCTATTTCTTCCCACTCCTTTCTCCCCTTTTCCACACTTTAAAAAAAATACAACTCATACTCACTCCCATCCATTCCTTCCCCGCTTTCTCACTCCCACCCCTCTCAAACCTGCGATTTCCCAACAAAAAGAATAGGGCCTAAATGTTGAGCTAACGCTATGCTTAAAATAAGTTCAATTTTTATTATGGTTATATTAACGTTCGGTACTAAATTGTCATATTTTACATACTTCTGTCACCTAATTTTAGCTCGTATAATAATATAATCTTTAAAATTTTTACTTGTTTTGTTTACTTTTGTAGGTAATAAGTTCAACCGAGCAAATACCACAAAAATGAGCAAAAACAGAACAAGAAAAATCAGATCACAAAGCAAGAGACGATGGGAGTCGTGGCCACCACCCCTAATCGTCGCCACCCTGCATATGGCTAGCAGGGGGTGGTGATGGCCATCTATCACCTAGGCGACAGGCTGTCACCAGGACGATGGCCGCGCCTGCATTTTCCGGCCCCTTTTCATCTGGCTCAATTTGTATAAAAATGCCTTTCTTCGGGGCTTTTGGGGGGTTCTTTTGGAGGCTTTTTTTAGGAGGCTTTAGCGTAGGTTTAGCCAATAAAAACCCCAATATGGGGATTAGATTAGGAAAATTAGGATTTGTTTGGGTGAATTTTGGATTCATTCTTGTGGATTTCAAATTTATTCAATCAATCAAGCATAAGTTTCCCTTTTTTTCTCTTTATTTCATGCTTTTCTAGTTTTCTCTTGTTTTGATTATGTTAGATTTATTTACCTTAAATGTTTGGTTTTGATTATGATTTCATGTTCAATAGCTCTTTTCAGCCATGCTAGTTTAGATTAATTTCTCTATTTTCATGTTTATTGAGTTATTTGTTAGCTTAAGTTTAATATGGGGATTTATCTTTTTGTTGATGATCAATTGTTAGTTTTGGTTGGTTTGGGTTATGATTAGCTCTTTGATGGCTAATTAGACTTGTATTGGACCTAACCACACTTAATTTATGCCTCCAATTAAGAGTTTTCTCTCATGCTCGCCACATATTCGATAAAATATTTGAAAGAGTTTTCATCCTTATTTTTAGACGATTGACTTATGCCAAGAGGTAAGGTCAATTACGGAACTACCTAGTATGGGGGAGAGAATACCTGTGGTTGGGACATGAAAATAGTCTCGATCTTAGCTAGGTCCGAGAGTTATTAATCTTGTGGTCTAATCTGGCTAACCCCATGAAAATATATGGTTGGACTAATTAGGCCAGAACATGACCCTTGAGAGAGGGCTTGGGTGGTCTTTAATCGTGCGGCTGACTATCTCTAGTTGTGGGTATAAGTGGTAGACTAGGACTCATCCTTACTATTAGTTCGTCAATTGGTCAAATCATAGTCTCAAGCCACTTATTTTGCTTTTATTAGCTTAATTTAGCCTTTTTTTCATTTGCTTCCTTTTATCCGAGACTGGGTCGCTCTAACTAACCCCGGTACTTAAAACCCAACTCCTAATGGATGAGACTCCGAGTACTTGACGACAAGACCTTGCACTTGGGGTTATAAATTTTAAAACTTAAATTCTTCCTATCAAGTTTTTGACACCGTTGCCGGGGAGTTGGCGCTTTTTAATATCAGGTTTTACTTGAGCACTTGAGGCTAGGCGTTCAAAAAATCCAAAAAAAAAAAAAAAATTTAAAATTCAAAAATTTGAAAAAAAAATTCAAAATGGCTATTTTCCATTTACCTCAATTCGAGCATGAACGTTTTTGGCAATACTTGTCTAGATTGAATGATCATTGTGTTCAATATGTGCACATGTATGAAAAATGGAAAATATGCAATGTTGTACTTGAGGGGATAACACATGAGACCCGAGCCACTCTTAAGTCCATGTGTTATGGTGGCATGTGCTCTTTAGACGTTGATGATATGTGTGACTTGTTTGACTCTTTGGCTTGGCATCAATGGCACCATGAGAATGCTAGTGAGTCTTTTACATGCCTTTTCCCAATTTCCTATGATTTGCATGCTTATTCTCCTCTTGTGTACTCTTTCTGTCAATCTTTTAATCATGGTGTGAATTCTTGTCCCTATTATGATATTTCCTACGCATGCTATGCGAAATTTAATGCTGTAATAGAGACAATGAAATAGCAATATGAGTGTTTTGTTGGTGAGATGAGGGAGTGTGGCATATTGTATGATATCGACCCTAGTCCATTTTCTCCTAGACTTGGGGTTAGTCTCAATTATGATTATAAGTCTTCCCCTCCCCTAGCGCCTAATTTTATGGTTGATTCACCTTTGATCGGCCTAGAGGAAGTGACTGATCCTTTGTTGCCTTATTCACCATTCGTCGCTCCACCCTTTGCATAGCACACCTAGAGACACCACTGAGGGTGTCTTGAGCTTACTTTATTTGCCCCTCCCTTTAGCTTAGTGCACAGGGTTAGAGATGGGTGAATCTCTTAGGGGTGATGCTAGTTGTGTTAAGATGATTTGCTTGATTAGTCGGACGACATTGCATTGTTAGAACCTTCTTTTGAGGAGTTAATAGTAATAATGTGAGGGTTGGTGCCGCTCCTAACATTAAACATATTAACTCCATTTGCACCGAGTCACTTGAATTAGTCCGCATTTCATCTCCCTTTCTTTCCACCACCTCCTCTCAATTGCATGTATTTCACGAGTCCCTAGGTGACATTAGAGGGTATAATCTCTCCCTGGACCCTTATTGTGCATACCTAGAGGATGTGCCTAGAAAGATCATGTGGAGTACTTTCTTTGATCATGCTTTTGATTTTTCTATGGTATTTGATAAGTGCAAGAGGACATTAACTACCCTTGCTTTTTTCTTATTTGTATTCTCTTACTTACATAACTTTGAGATGCATTCAAAGGCATATGATAAGCTTCTGAGAGCGTTGACTGCATCCGAGTTGAAGACTTGAACTTTGAGAGACAAAGAGGAGTGGCTGATGCTCCTTAAGCCTCCATAGCATCATCTTAGAGAGGCGTAGTTTGGGTACAATTAGTACCCAACCTGGTATAATCATTCTAATTCTTCTCCCATTCTTTTTATTTTCTTTCTTTTTCTTTTTGTTTAGTTGTGGATATTAGGTTGTGTTTGTGTTAGTGATCATTTTGAGGTAAAGTTTGTGATATTGTGGAGTCGACTGATGGCTGTAATCACCTTCGTATGCCTTTTGTTCATAGTTGTGTTTTGTATTGGTGGTATTGTTGGATTTATATATATTCGTTTTTGTTGGTGTTCGTTTAGTATATATGTGTGGGTTTGTTGCTGATTGGGTGAGATTGTGTTCTTGGGGGAGTGTGTTAGCTTCTGTATATATATGTAGGTTTTGTATTTTTGTGTGTTTTGTTTTGTTTTGTATTTTTTGTGTTTTGGTGGTTGTTGTGACTCCTCGACTCCTAACAAGGATATTATGAGATTTAGGTGCGGGGTTGAGACTCATATGCCCTTTTGTGTCTATTTTTGTGTGAAAATTTTTCACTTTTTTTCAATTTTTATATAATATTTGTTCTTGTCTTTGGGGGACTTTTATGCCTTTGTGATTGGTTTTTGACCTTTGATAACTTGATTGCTAGCTTGTATATAGGTCAAATATGCATCATGGAACACTTGTCTACAATGTGATCTTCAATCTCTCGTATCAACTCCATTTCACATGTGCAGTTTTGTGCCTACCATGTATACTTAACCATTGACTTTTGGTGTTGGTTGTTAAAATTTGGGTTTAGGGACATTCAACTTGATTAATTAACTTTCAGTTTTTGCTTTGTTATAAAAAAAAAGACGAAAAAAAGAGAAAAGCATGATGCAAAAGTGAGCTTAACTTTGGTACCTCTATTTAGGCTTGAACAAGTGCTTTGCACATCTAAATAAAAACCCTAAATAGAGAAGAAGTCTAAGGATGTGCTAAGTTATTCATTCGGGAGTTCAAGGCCTAATAAGCTAAGAACTACCCACCCGGGTGAAGGAGCATAAGGAGAAAGGAGAAAAAAAAGAAAAAAAAAGGAACAAAAATGAGATCTAATAAAAGGGAGCCATAAACGAAGTGGAAATGACCTTTTCCCCGGTTTTAGCCAAGCATTAAGAGTCAAAACGCCTTGCACAGAGCACCAAGGTGTACAAATCGTGTCATTATATTGTGTGGGGTAACCGAAATTTTTTTCGATTTTTCGGTTCAGCTACGGTTCGGACTATTTCAAAATTCGGTTAACCGGCGATTAACCGAACCGAAAATAATTTTATTTTTTCAAAAAATTATACGTAAAAAATAAAAAAATTTGGTAAGAAAGTGCACTTTTTTATTATTTATAAATGGTAACCAAAGTTTAATTTTTATAAAAAGAATGTAAACATTAAAAAAATGAAAAATTTAAGTAACAAAGTATAAGTTTTTTATTATTTGTAAATGGTTAACCGGTAACCGAACTGAAAAATTGGTTAACTGAACCGAAAAACCGGTTAATCGAAATTTTCAGTTCGGTTACGGTTCGGATTTTTGGACGAACCGAATTTTTGGTTAACCGAAATTTTCGATTTAGTTGCGGTTCAGAATTTTTTGAACCGAAAAACCTGTTAACCGATTTTTGGTTAACCGAAACTCCGGTTAACCGGTTTTACATACCCCTAGTTTAAAGGGTTTGTTGCATACGCAAAATGCAACTATAATTCCTACGAAAGTGAGTTAGGTTCCTAGGCTAGTTTTTGTTTTGTTTTGTTCGAGGACGAGCAAAAAGTAGGTGTAAGGGTATTTATTCGGTACTAAATTGTCATATTTTACATGCCTCTATAGCCTAATTTTAACTCATAAAATAATATAATCTTTAGGATTTTTACTTATTTTGTTTACTTTTGTAGGTAATAAGTTCAATCGAGAAAATACCGCAAAAAGGAGCAAAGATGGAACAAGAAAAGCCCAAAGATGGAACAAGAAAATCCGAAAGATCGCAAAGTAAGAGACGACGGGAGTCGCGTCCAACCGTCGTCACCCTGTAGATGGCTGGCAGAGGGTGGCGATGGCCACCTGTCGCCCAGTGTTACGGACAAGAGTCCCACATCGGAAAAGTGATGGGAGGCTCCTAGTGGTAGTGTTGCACACCCTATCAAACTGGTCTTTTGGGGAGAGAGTAATAGCCCCATGGCAAGTGGTATCAGAGCCAACCCAGACCCGACTTCGATGTCTCACCAAACGCTTTGATGGGCGAGGTGGGTAGCGGCCTCATCTATGACGAGAGCGTCACAAGATTGGGTAAGAGAGAATGTCACGGACAAAAGTCCTACACTAGAAAAGTGATGGGAGAATCCTGGGCTCATAAACGGTGGTGCTACACACCCCATCAGACCAACCTTTTGGGAAGAGAGTAATAGCTCATGACATCGGCCCCTTATTCAACGCTATGAAGGTCCCTTCCCTATCGTTAAGAAGGTAGGGGCACATGGTTATAAGGTAATGTTGCCTCCGAAGATCAAGTACCGCTTCATCTTCCATGTAAGTCTACTTAACCCTTATCATGGAGACAATGTGGATCCGAGTTGAGGCATCTCATGTCGGGTACCTATGAGTATCAAGGTGCAACATGACAAGGAGGTGGAAGAAGTCCTAGCCTATCGAGTGGTGCGGTGCTCTAACCAACCACCGACACATGAACTCGTTGTCTAAGTGGAAAGGACTGCCCGAGAGCGAAGCTAGGTGGGAGCCCACCCAACACTTGGGGATATTCAAGGAGCAGATTCAAACAAATAAGGACAAAAAGGCAATGAGGACGTCGCCAAATTAGGTGGGGGAGGATGTCACAGACCGCTCTAGAATACTCTAGAATGCCCTGCATTTTCCTAGATTTCTCTAGGGTATGTTCTAGAGGGTTCCAAAGGATTTCACACAATTCTACACTTGTGTAGAATCCTAGATATTTATATAGAACATTATGAATGTACGACCCTAGCCGTAGATCAAATAGATCTTATCTATTGAGAAGGTGGATGTGTATATATATCCCCAAGGGAGCTTATTTGTACACCAAGCATTCCAAGTGCAACACAAAGCATTCTCCCAAACTCTTTCTCTCTCTAACTTCTCTCTCTAAGTTCTCCCAGAGTGTTTGTGCTTACTGAGATTCTCAAGTCTAAGTTAAGCATCACCTAAGACTTGCTAGCAAACAAAGCAAGCGATTTCAAGCACAGTTTGCTATACTGCACGGGTCTAAGTTTGAGTGAATTATCAACCTGTGACACCAGGCGAAAGGCTGTCGCCAAGATGACGGCTATCAGTCACCAGGGCGACGGTCGTTGTCCTCCCCTGCTCTTCTCGGGCCCTTTTCGCCTGGCTCGATTTGTATAAAAAGGCCCTTCTTTAGGATGTTTGGGGGGGTTCTTTTTGAGACTTTTTTTAGGAGGCTTTAGCTTATGTTTAGCCAATAAAAGCCCCAATAGGAGGATTAGATTAGGAAGATTAGGATTTGTTTGGGTAAATTTTGGATTCAAGCTTGTGGATTTCAAGTTCATTTAATCAATCAAGCATAAGTTTCCCTCCCTCCCCGTATCTCTCTCTCTCTCTCTATATTTTATGCTTTTCTAGTTTCCTGTTGTTTTGATTATGTTAGTTTAGATTGTATTTAGCTTAAGTGTTTAGTTTTGATTGTGATTTCATGTTGAATAGCTCTTTTCATCCATGCTAGTTTAGATTAGTTCCTCTATTTTCATGTTTGTTGAGTTATTTGTTAGCTTAGGTTTAATATGGGGATTTGGCACTTTGTTGATGATTAATTGTTAGTTTTGGTTGGTTTGATTTGTAATTAGCCCTTTGATGGCTAATTAGGCTTGTATTGGACCCAATCACACCAAATTTATGCCTTCAATTAAGAGTTTTCTCTCATGTCCACCATGTGTTCGATAAAATGCTTGAGAGAGCTTTCATCCTTATTTTTAGACGATTGACTTATGTCGAGAGGTGAGGGCAACCAGCTAATGTGGGAGAGAGAATAGCCAAGGTTTGGACATAAAAATACTCCCAATTCTAGTTAGGTCCAAAGGTTGCTAATCTTGTGGTCTAATCTGGCTAACCCTATGAAAATATGTGGTTAGACTAATTAGGCTATCCCAAGACCCTTGAGAGAGGGCTTGAGTGATCTTTAATGATGCAACCGACCATCTTTAGTTGTAGGTATAAGTCGGGTAGGTTAGGACTCATCTTGACTATTTAATCCATCAATTGGTCAAATCATAGTCTCAAGCCACCTCTTTTGCTTTTATTAGCTTAATTTAGCCTTGTTTTCATTTTCTTCCTTTTGGCCTAGATTGAGTCGCTCTAACTAACCTCGGTACTTGAAACCCAACTCCCAGAGGATGACACCCCGAGTACTCTACGACAAGACCGTGCACTTGGAGTTATGAATTTTAAAACTTAAATTCTTCCAATCAATCAATATACAAGTATAAACTTTTTAGATGTTCACAGCGAATGAAGTGCAAATACTATGAGTCAATATGACTAAAATAATTAACGAGTTATTTTTATTAAGTTTAATATATTAGGAAATAATTCGATATGTTAGAAAATTATATAAATGATTTGTTAGGAAATTGGGCAAACTATGTGAATCTGATATGTAACTTTTATAAACCAATGTTACGAAATAATGAGAGTTATGAATAAAAAAAATGTTCCATCTACGTAGGCGTCATTTGTGGCCACATGGATCCTAATAACCCATGTTCGTTTATGAGTTTATTTGATGGAGATGATGAGCCACAAAATGTCGAGCATAATAACACAAATGTGCCTACTAAACCCCCACACGTAAGGGTGTTCATGGTTTGGGTACTCAAAATTTTGAGTTAGCGTAATAGTGAACCGAATCCGAACCGAAATAAAGGTATCCGAAAATTTCAGTTTGGGTTTTCGGTTATCCAAAAACCTAATTTTTTAAAATTGTTTTCCTATTTTATCTAATAATTTTTTTTGCATCCATAAAAATTACAATTTATGCTATAAAACGTTGCCATATTGAGGCAACTAGCACTTCATATGATCACACTATCTCATAGTACATTGCTATTATTCACATTTCAATGACTTCACATCTCTATAAGACATAAGCTTACTAACATATATTCATTGCCAACCCATTGTCCAGATGCAAAAAATCTTCTAGAGGACTTAGACATCCAAACAATACAATGCAATAAAGTCAAAGTACTTGTCTTCTTGGAGCTTAGGGATATTTAACTTACAAAGTATTCAAGGAGGGGAAATTAAACAAAAAGTTTAGCAAAAAAATAAAAAATAAAAAAAAAGTTTTGGGTTTTTTGGTATCTGAAATTACGAAACATCCGAACCGTATCCAAACCGAAAACTAAACAATTCATCGGTCCAGGTACTGGAACCGAAAATTTTAAATATTTCAGTTCAGATACCTAATATTTTGGATTGGTTCGTGGTTTTTGGGTTTGGGTTTCTGGTTACGGACAATTTGAACACCCCTAACACATGCCATACCCACCATATCCTCCACCACCAAACTACATTTACCCGCTCAATCGGTGGCGATAGCTTAATCCAAAATACCCTTATGGACACCATAATACCCCATCTCTACCTAATTACAACTTGCGGGCAAGCAATTGGACACCCTTATGGACACTAATCCAATCAATTGCCGCCTTAGGGCACTCTGAAACTAATAGTGATCTAATTAGCAATGAGTTGGAAGGAGATAAAGAGAAGGGGACGTTATAGGAGAAAAAACAATTGGTTTTGCTTTAATTGACACAAACACTGACCCCATTATGGGTAGGGCTGTTCATCGGTCCAGGACCGGACCGGATCGGGTTGGACCGGCCTGGACCGAAGACCGAATAAGGCACAAGTAGAGGACCGAAGACCGGACCGATCCATAGTCGGCCCAGACCGAGACCGGACCGATGTCAACCGGACCGGACCGGGACCGGACCGACTATGGACCGGTCTCAAAATGGGCCGTTGCATACTTGCATTGGTTGCGCTATCAGTATCACCTGTCTCGGCTTTGGGTCTTTGGCAATTTGCAATTACAATTGACATAAAAAGCAGCAGCATAATTCACATTTCACAAAAATATTGCATCTTGATGACTGAAAGTCTGAAACCACAATGGATCAATGATTAAAGCAAACAAACAACCAAGATGCTTGCATCTAAACACAGATCTAATGGCTGAATTTCGACTAACATATGCAAAGAGTAAAAAATTTCAGTCCAGTAGCCAAATTCGACCAACATATCCAATTTAAGTTAGTCCACTTGTCAAAAATTGCATCTAATGGCCGCAATTCAACCAACATATGAATTTTGACCAAAAGAACATTTTGGATACCGAGAGAAACAAGAGTCACAGAAATTACCATGAAATTCGGCGGCCGCTGGATTTCACGCAGAGAGAGACGGAGTCGAAAGGGAGACTGGACGTTGCCGACATCGCCGAGATGGTTTTAAATGGGACACAAGTCACACAATGAGGCGAGACTGCGAGAGGGTTTCAGACTGAGGGAGACGAGCAAGACTGTGAGAGAGTCTGCATCTTATTGACCAGTCTAGGGCGTGAGGGAGATGAGCAAAACTGCGAGAGAGCGCGAGGGGGAGACGGCGACGCCGAGCATAGGTGACCGGTGGCTGGTGGCCGGTGGAGAGGACAGCGAAGAGCCGAAGAACTGGGTGGTGCAGGCTAGGGCTAGTGAAGGAGTGAGGGTCGGGGAGAACTAGAGAAGAGAACAGAGAAGGCTCTGGTGAAGTGAAGCCAGCAAAACCGGACCACAACAAAAAACCCTAACCCCCATTTTAATCGGTCCACGGTCCGGGTCTCGGTCCACCCGGTCCAAACCCGGACTAGACCGAAGACCGAACAGGACAAAAACCAGGACCGAAGACCGGACCGAAAAACCCCGGTCCGGTCCGTTCGGGTCCGGTCCGAGCCGGTCTTCGGTCCGGTCCAGTTTTGGACCGTTTAATGAACACCCCTAATTATGGGGCTTACAAAACCAATTATTTTGGAGTAAGGAGACCACCAACCTCAACATACAGCCCCAAAAGGAGTTATGTGGAGAATGGTGAAGACTTACAACCTGTTTAAATAGGTGCTGCCTATTGGTGAATAAGTGGACTAGGATCATGGATGAAATGCTCTGTAACCATGTAAATGGATTGAGTATGCAAGATGCTATGAACTGTGCTCATCAACACATTTCTTGCAGGGATAGGAAAGAAATTTGATTTAGAACATTGGTACTATTTGCCTAAAGATGATCAAAAATAGAGGACATTTTGTGATACTTTAAATGGAGGATGGTCAAAACTATCTAAAATAAATGAGATTGGGTGCATTTTCGTACCTAGACCCCTAGTGATGAAGAGCTCAACATTGAAGAAGTTGATTGGGTTATCCGCCCAATGGGAGAAAAGTCACCAAGAGAAAAGCTATGGAAAAGGCAAACAACACCCTAGCAGATTTGCTAACTGATCACTTTTCTACGTTGGGCACAATAGCCAGTGAGAAGATCCAAATCTTTCGTGACTTGATAACATGGTTGATAAGAAGGCAGCTATAGCTCATGAAGTAGTTAGCCTTAACGATAAGGCTCATAAAAACAAAGGGATAAAGGCGAAGTTGGAGATAAGGAAGTAGGTAGTTAAGGAGAGTCAGCATGAGGACTAGATAATGATGATGAACCCCGAAACTCTGACTTCGCAATATGCCACTTATTTCGGCATGATAAAGGAAGAAATTAGATGAAAAAGAATGAAAAACTCACTATCAAATGAGTAATATTCCTTCCCTCATTTGGTATTTTAGATGAACTTTTGCAACTGTATTAGTAAACTTTCATCAATTTGGAAGTAAAAATGAGTATGTCTAGTTGTTGAACCACTCGTATCCATTTACATTTTATTAGTCTAGTAAAGCTTGGTGTTGCAATGATGTTTATGAAAAGTTTAATTGTTTATATATGTATTTTACTATACATTATGTTTTTTAATTGTGATTATGTTATACAGGTGCTTAACAATGGGAAATTCCAATGATGATATTACACCCCTGGTGGAAGATTCTTCTTTCTCCTCCTCCTCCTTGTTAATCCTCTTCATCCTCATTAGATGGGTGAGGCTTCATAATCAAAGATTCCGATAATGATATTATGCCCCTTATGAAAGAATTACTTGATGATGAAACTAACATCCATAAATTCCAAAGTTTAGGCAAATTGCATAACATATAAGACCTTTAGCCTCTAGGCCTTGTGCAAAGAGAATACTTATAACGAGAGGTCGAGAGGAAGCTTACGAGCGCTCATATAGAGACTATATTCTAGAAGATTCAATTTACGATGAGTACTATTTCCATTATAGATGTAGAATGCGAAAGCACTTATTCATCCGCATAGTGGAAGCCCATGGAAATCATTCTGAGTTATTTTTAGGTGAAGTATGATGTAGCTAGGAGGCATGGGTTGACACCACTCACCAAGTGCATCGTAGCCTTGCAGATGCTTGCCTATATTATATTCGTTGATTGTGTCAATACATATTTGAAGATTGGTGAAAGAACATCACTGCAGTGCTTGAAAAAGATTGCAAAAGGTGTCATTGCAATATTTGGGGATGATTATTTAACGAAACCAACCCAAGCTAATGTTGATTGCCTGTTGGCAGCAAGGAATGAGCCTGATTTCCCCGATATGTTAAGGAAGCATCATTTATATGCATTAGAAGTGGATGAATTTTCTAACGGCTTGGAAAGAGTCAATTGCCAAAAAACTTTATAAGGTCCTAACTATATTCTTAAGACAATTGCATCATATGACCTTTGGTTATGACATGGCTTCTTTAGGATGTTAGGAAGTATTAATGGAATAAACATCCTCGACCATTCCCTAGTGTTTGATGAGTTGTATCCAGATTGTGCTCCAAGATGCGAATATTCATTAAGAGTCATCAATATAAAATCAGGTACTACCTATCAGATGATATTTGTCTAAAATGGGTGACATTTAAGAAAACTATCCCCCTTTTGCAAGGTCCAAAGGAAATATTGATGTGGAACAAGCCCTTGGTGTCCTACAAGCTCGCTTTACCATAGTTCATGGTCCTGCTTGATACATGAAGGAGTATGTAATGACAATAATAATGAAAGGACTATAACACTTCACATCATGATCATTAAGGATAAGTGAGATTCATATGACCTTACTTTTGGTTATGAGCATGTGGAGGGTACTACCTTGTGGCCTAATGTTCGACATGACCTTCATCCGTGGTTTGCAACTTACTTAAGTGGAACATTAGAAGTTCAAGACCTTAAAACTAGAGTTGGGTAATGTGTCATGTAGTGTCGGGTCGGGTTCGTATTTGTGTTCGTGTCAAACTTAAACGGGCTGAAAACCTCTGAACCTGAACCTGACCTGTTTAATAAACGGGTTGAAAAAGTTTAACCCAAATCCCTTAACATTTAAACGGGTTGACATGAACCTAATCCGTTTATATAAATTGGTAAAACAGTTTAGGTTTAGGTTACCCATTTACCTAACAACCCATTTAATTGCAACACAAATTCCAATTTAAAGATAATTTACCAAACAACTTACATATTTTCAAGCTTTTTAAGGCATAGCTGTTTTTAAAAGTACACCGAGATAGTGAATAACTTACAGGCTTTATCATATTCAGAGTCTATTCTAGCAAAACAGTTAGTAGCAATATAATTTTACAGTCTAGAAAGTTTATATAAGAACCAACTACTTAAGGTACAAACCATATCCAAGTCAAGTCTTAAATAATAGCAAATGAAGTTACATTTTCTAAAATTCTTAATAATAGAACCAGCATGTCAACAACCAATAAGTCCATAAAAGAGACCGCAAAGCCTAATTCTCCAAAACCTAATTCCCACAGAAAATGTAAATGATAAACGATAACCAAATAGTAAACGGGTTGACCTATTTAACCCATTTAATTAAATGGGTTAAATAGATATTTTTTTCGTGTCGAGATTTTCAACCTAAATCTAACCCAATTAATTAAACAGGTTTACCATGTCAACCTATTTAACTAAACGGGTTCAAACTTCATAGCCAAACCCGCTTAACTTCATATCGGGTTTGGGTCGGTAATCGTGTCATGTCAGCTTTTCTTAACTCTACTCAAAACACATGTGCTTCTTCGAGCAGGCTTGGTTGAAGAGATATGAAAGCGACAAAGTGGTAGGTCATAATGACATCTTATAGTATATATTTTTTTAGTTGAACTATTCCATTGTATTTTTTAGTTGAACTCTTGAATTTTTTTTCTTTAAAGTCGAACTCACATATTGTATTCAATTTAAGTCAAACTCTTGTTATTTTTTAGTTGAGATGTTGTAATTTCATAAAGTCGAACCATTGTATGGTGGACTATTTCTATTAATGAAAATTACGATATTGATTTGTGATATTTCTTATATTAACTTTGCTATTATACTTATAAAAAAATTTGACTATTATAGATTAATTATTCAATTTTTTGAAAAATATACAAATTAGCTTTTTACAACTTATTCATACAAATAATAATACAAGATAAAAAAGTTAAAACTAATTAAACATGTTTAGCGGTGGGATCTAAGGGAAACATTTTACTTAATGATCCAAGTTTATGATCTATATGATGTAGAGAGGAGACGAAAAATTGAATTGTGGGATAATCTGAAGGGTATAGGCCCACACTTGTGATTCAAAAGCATAGATCAACAATGCAAATGCTCTAATGGAATTAAGTTTAGATGGTTCTCTTCTGAATTCGCAATTTATTCTCTTGATGTGGATATTCTATTACATGTCATTAGAACTAGTATTCTGGATCTGATGTGATGCATAAGAAAATGTTTTTAATTTTTACCATCATAGTAACCATATGTACGAATCACAATCAATAATCGTAAACCCTTATGTAAAGTTCTAGAGATTATTTAAATTAAAAAATTAATGACTTTTTACGCTAACTAAAACATACAAATTATTATGTACTTCTTTTTTAAAAATAAATATTATATGTGCATGCACTGGACATGCACTGGAAAATAATGTTCCTATGAAATATGAATAGTAATATTGCTAAAAAAAGGGATGATGACTGCTTGGACTCTTCTTCTCTGAAAATTGCAAGAAATTTCGTACCTTTTGGTGGTAATTTGTTAATTTAATATTTCATTTTTATATTTATAATTTATAATTTATGTTCAAAGAAAAGGTAATAAATCAAAGAGTGAATCCTTCTGTGTTATTATTTGGTATATTACTATCAACATAGCAATGATAGAGACCCATAAACTAATTTAATAATAAAATACAATACAGTTATATTAAACTACTAAATAATTATGGTGGTCTATTAATAAACATATCATGGTGTACTAACATTGAACAAGAGTAGTAAATATTTTATCATAATTTTTTATTAGGTATATTCATTAAAAGAATTTTAAAAAATAGTACTAGAATTCTATTTGTTATCATTTGGGGTTATCACTATAGACATTGTAATAACCCGAACTTAATTAATGTGAATAGTCAACTTAAATAATTTTTAAGTTAATCAAACAGACCAATGTTTAAGTTAATCAAACAGACCACACACATTTCAGTTTGACATTTACAAATGTTTGTTTCATAGGGCTCAAACGATGTTGGAGGCCTTTCGTGAGAAATATCATATCTATGTATTTTTTTAGATGCCTAATTCAATAAATTATCTTGAAATGAATACTAAATGCCTTATGTTGAATAGTAATAAGAATTTTGACTTTGTGAAAAGATGCATTAAAATACTTGAGCAAATGAATGCATAATTGATTATAAAAACAACAATAATAGTAGTAGTGGTACTGATAATAATAGTAATAAATGATATAAATTACAATAAACTCAAATTTAAAAAAGGGGTTAGAAAACAAAATTATGACACAGAATAAATAAAATGTGGTACAACTTGAGAAATAAGAACAAGACCTATATTATAATCCAATTGATGTCAAGGAAAAAAAAAAAAAGAAAGGGGATTATTTGTTAAGGAAGATATTAAAAACAAACTAGCATATAAATGAAAGAAAATAAAAATAAAAATATATAAACAAGCATTAGCAAATGATGTGAAGAGAGAGAAAATTGTCAATGTACTAAAGTTAAAAAGGAAGTCCCTTCTTTTCCATCTATCTCCCAAAATAATGTGTTATCCAAAATCATGTGCTATTCAACAAAATCCCACATGTTGGTAGTATTTTTAGGTGGTGAGAGAGGTAAAAAAATCATCCTTAGGGATGATTTATGATTAGCTTAAGATTGACTTAATTGATAAATGAGATTTCAATTTAGCTACACTAAAATACTCTTAACATGCAAATTAATCTACTTTTTCTATTAATAAGGATCCAAAGCTTATAATAACGATGAAAAATGTACTAACTTAACTAACGATCACTAACCACATGGTGGAAACACATAGCACATAAAAGCGGAGTGATTGGGGTTCGACATGGCTCGTGGTACAACATGACCACCAATATAGCACCAATATTCCCCAAAAGATCACCCCAAAAGAGAAAAACTAACCTAAGCTTCTACTAATTCTAAACACTACAACAAAAAAGTAAAAGAGAGAAGATTACCCCTGCTTTTGCTTCCATTAATGATCAAAGTTAATTGCTAAACGCCATCATCAAGTCTTGATTAGCTCCTCGAGCAAAGATCTTTCAAGTTTGCAAGAACTTAGTCTAACCTAGTGATGTTGATGATCAAAATAAAATAAGGGGAATCAAAAAAAAGGGATGCTTGAGTTTTGAGAGGCAGACTTAGATTTCAAATCCTTTGGGATTAAAGCCTAAATCTCCTCACAACCTCCAATACACCAAACCCATATTTAAGATGGATTTAGGATGCTTATAAGTGGAGCTTTTGGAGGGATTTAGGAGAGAAAAAAATGAGATTATGCAATAATGAAAGGAAGAAATAAGAAACTTGCAATAAATGCGATCAAAGGTTTAAACTTTCTATATCATTATTAATGGAGATGAAGAGTTTACAAAACCAAGGTAGAGAGAGAAAATAGCTCCTATTACCTAAGTTAACCTGAAAGAGCCCAAAACCCCCTTTTAAAGCCCTTACATCATCGCTTAAAAAAAAGGGCAGAGTAGAGGGGGCATGGTCGTGCCACGTGGCATGGTGCCCCTATGCCAAATCTCTGCACTTGCTTTTCTTATACACCCTGTTTTGTGACACGCCCTTGCTGAATCTTAGCACTCCTTGCTAGATTTGACACTCCCTTGCTAGTTTTGGCACTCCCACTTAACTTGGCTTCAAGATGGGTTGGACTTTGTTCCAAGTTAGACTTTTTCTCTTGTTTAGATCTACAAAAAATAAAACACTATTAATTAGCTAATTTAGATGTTATTTGTGAGCTAAAATCTAATGTAATGAAGGTTAAAAATTTTCCCAATTAAGAACCGAACACCACCCCTTCGTTTCTTTCTCTTTCTCCACCACCACCTAGCCGCCATGCCACCACACATTCCAAATACTGCGGCCGCGCTGCCACCAGCTACGCTAACACATTCCCCACTTGTTTCTTTTGTTCTCTGTGTTTGTGAGGTAAAAGCCCAATCTCAAGCCCCTCTTTTTCTCCATGCAAAAATCATATTTTTTATTCTTTCTAATAATAGACATGCAATTTTAGATATAACGTTAAGAATGAATTTTTCAATCACATTTATGCGTTGATGATGGGAATTGTGGGTGCTTTTGTATGAAGTTACAGGAAGTTGTATGAAGTTATAGGAAGGTTGTGGGGTGCCAAGAATGTGCTATTCCAAGGATGAGTGACTTGGAAATTTAGAAGCAATGGCTTATGTAGGTTAAACGCCATGAGGAATTTGCAAGAAATTTGAGCATGTGAATTTGAGATGGGAAGTAGAGGCTAGCATGGAGAAAGAGAACCAATTTGGGGCTAAATGTGGATTTGTGATTATTAAATTAAGTTACTATGGTAATCGGAATAGTAAAAAGAAAAATCTTTAATATATTAATGAGAGTTGAACAAGAAGTAGATATCATCATGGGTGGTTATAGAGAGCATAACTTTTGGAAACCTTCTTGTGCTTTTTGCATTTTAGAGTCCAAATAAAAGTTACAGTGGATTTCCTAAGATTTTAATATTGGGGTTTTAGGTCTCAATCCGAAATTAGAAAAGAAAGATATGAATTTTCTAACTTAACCCCAAAAATTGTCCAAAACACTTAAGATCTTATTGTAGGATTGTGGCAAATGTGGTCTAGATTGTGAAATTAAGTCACTATTAAATAAATGTATTATAAAAAAACATGTTTGATGACTACTTCGGAAATATTAGAGGTCTACTTGTACTATTAATAACTCTTGTGTCATGTTCAAGTCTATCTACTATGTACCAAGATGCACTTGATTGTATATGAATGAATTTTGTTTAAAAATGGTGCGGGGAATATTGCAAAACAATAAGAAACAGAGGGGGAAAGTGTTAAGAAGCGGAGAATTATGATTGAGATATTGATAGTAAAAATAATGTGAGGATGCTTGTCAAGGGGAAAAGATTACATATGCACACAGAAATATCGATATGAATTACTTATAAATCATGGGGTGAATAAGCCATGAATCTTGACTTCAGTAGCGAATGTATGATGTATTGATACTTATGGTCAGTATGATGATCATTGAACCAATGTCATTAATGAGCAAAGCATATCCTAAAGAAAATTAGATTATAGAAATTAACATTAGAATGAAACACTCAAGACTTACAATGAAGATTCTAATCAAGTCATTAATTACACAAGTTTAGCACAAAGGCAAGACTTCTCCAATAATCGTTGAGCCAATAGATATCATTGAATATCAGTAAAGGAGACCAAGGTTAAGATATGTTTACTGCCTATTCATTTATAGAACTCACATGTTTTAGATGAAAAAGTTCATCCACCAATTTTAATACAACATTCTATTCCATGTTTTGCAACATACTAATATGAGCCCGCCCAATTCCTGAATCATATCTTATGCATATATATTATATCGATTATACTAAATCAATTGAATTTGGCCAGTGTTAACCAGCTTTGGCTTACCAGACTTTCCAATAGGTCTGGGTATGCGCGTATGAAGGAAAAAATCAGAAATCTAATGATCGTAATTAGCACCATAAAGGGCTCATCACAATAACAACATGCCAACAGTTCTAATTATTAATTCTCTCTCTCCCTATCTTATTTTAAATGGATGAATTGAAATGCACCTGCTCATAAACATCATTTATACTGTGTTTTTACAGCATAAGAGTAAACAAATTGAGTTTTGACTAACTCTTTAAATTGTTTTCCTATGTTCTATTTTAGATTAGGTGTCTATCAATAATAAGAGGGCAACAAGCAAGAAGTGACTCTTGGTTTCATGTGATGCTTGTGTTGTGGGTCGTAGAGGCTCACGGTGGCAACTCGTTGATATTTCTATCTTGGTGATCTACTTATGTCATGCTAAGTTCAGTTTTGTGATAATAATTATTTTTTTCCAAATAAAAATGAGTTATAAGCTATTATCTCATTGTCAGAATTAATGCATAGCAAAGACATATGTTATGTTTGGTGTATTGAACTGAAGAGTAAATTGGGATATTTGGTTCTTGATTAGCCTTGTCTTTTCTGTATACATTGGTAACACCCGAGTCGTTATTTATTCTGCCGTGCTAATCACTAGGTAATTAGTTAGTTACGACTAAACTAGTGGTTTTGTGGTTCAGGGTGTTACAAATATAATAATAGCATGAGATGAACCATTAAATATTTTGTCATCATGAACGTAATAAAATTTTTTATTTTGTATATTTTTTAAAAAGAATTAGAAAGGAAAACAATAATAAAATACCACGTGTCTTTATTTGCAATTATTCACTATTAATTTAATTGCAAAACAATGAAGAATTACATGAACCGGTATTATCATCCCAAGCCTCCAAATTTCTCTTATTAATGTGTAGTTTGTGTTTGATATCATCTATTTTATTATTCGTGTTATGGTGCGGTCATGTTGTTCCACATTTTATTTTATTATGCATTTTTTTAGAAGGAAAAAATACTGGTATTGGAAATGTGTTGTTATTTGATATTATCACTGGGAATCAATTACTATAATAAAAGAAGAATGTCTTTGACTTGTCTGGGAGTAAATTACGGGACTTTGGCCAACTGTCACCATTTGATCTCAGACATAGGCACATCTCAACCGTTCAAATGCTGCAAATTTACACATTAGAATTCTCTTTTGAAAAATAACTGTTGACTAATATCATGTCTGCAGTTCCCTCCTCTATCTAGTTAACCACCCATTATCCACTTTCCATGAAATACATTTCCCCAGACACCCCCCCGGCTGCCCGTTCTGTTTGTACTTTTTTTTCTTTTATCCAGGCTAAATTCCTATCTCTCCGCCAAAGTGGAGCAGTGAGGGAAAAAAGTGATTTCCCCATGGCCTTTTCTTCCCCTCCAAAGCAACAACTTTGGTTAATAATATCACCTGGGGATTCATTTTTGAAAGGTAAATTGGAGGGCACTCATACCTCCGTCAGGTGTAAATATGTATGATTTTACTAAGGATTTTGTGTATATGATTATTGATTTTGGGTTCAATGTTGTTCCTTCAAGTTTAATTGTAGTCCATGGATTGCATTTGTTTGCGGGCGCTGTTTTAGGGAGTTCCCATGCTATATCTTCCTCATTCAACAGAATTGTTCATCTTTTGCCTGTCACCCTCCACTTTATTCAATTCAAAATATGCATATTTACGACTGGGGGAATTCGTGACGGTGATGCGTTGGAGGAAATGATTCCCGACATACCCTTGAATCCACATTTCGTGACCAATTTTTGCCATTGATTTCATATGCCATTCCTATTATCTTATTCCTTTTATTCATTATGCAGGGGAGAACCAAACAATTAAGTGGGCAATGCGGGCAGGGTCGGCAAAAAAAACCATACCCACATAAAACCCGCAAAACTTATCCAATGGATATGGGTATGGGTCGAGAAAATAGAAAAAAAAAAGGATATGGGGCAAGTATTGCTAAAATGGTATGGGTATAGGCATGGATATGGCTACAGGTCTTACCCATTGGTACCTATTTTATCAATATCCGTCCGATACTCGTCTCATACCCGCCCCATATCAAACCCATGCCCATCTATTTAAAGTTTTAATTTGTTACTTGTACTTGAATATTTTGCTAGTTGCTTTGAATTGTATGATATTCAAGACTTCGGCGGAACATTTTGTTTAAAACTGTAATTGTGAAGTGCCAATTTATTGCTTTGATTGACACACTTTTAGTTGCATTTGATGTAATATGATATGTTATTGGAAATTTGATATTAATGTGACATATTGGCTATTTGATGTCGAATATGGGTGCAACATCGGTTTAATTCTTTTTGTCTCTATGTACCTAAATAAAACCCGCATACCCGCTATATCCAGTGGGTATGGTTACGGGTATAACTTTGCAATACCCAATGAGTATGGATATAGGTATAGGTATTAATTTTAAAAATGGGCATGGGTGAGGGTGCAGCTAAACCCGCCCTATACTCACCCCATTGTCACGCCTAAATGCGGGTTAGAGTAGCTCTTTGTGTCGCGGAAGTCTTAAACTATTACAGTTCTGAAGGTCATTCCCTGTACCATGATTTGAATGCCTACAGGGTTTTCTTTGATGAGGTGGGATTCTTCAACCTCTTGAGAAGCTAAACTTACTTTTACTTTGTTACATATGCATGTCAAATACTCTCTAAAATCCACAATCGACTTGGTCGTGTGGTTCTATGGTGGCTATTTTATGGGGGCTGTAACGCCCCGCCCGAAGGGGGCAGGCGCGTCACCGCTATGGAAGTCCCAAAAGGAACATTCACAAGGCTATTTAAACTTCTTAACCACACTTAACCTGTTCATAGGCGATAGCAGTGGAAGCTCTGTAAGGCTTGTCGCAATGCCTACAAATTAAATAACCTAAACATCCTTTTAATTATATATTAAAAACTATAGATAGGGTAAGTAGGGTCGATCCCACAAGGAAATAAATTTTAAGCTACTCACGAATGAAGTCTCATAAAAAAAACGTATTACTACTCCTAGTTCTAATTATATAACTCAAACAATCGCGAACAAAAACAAGACTAATTTGGGGGGGGGGAATTGGATAGAATATTCTATTACCCAATGAACAATATAATTAAATTGTAAAGTACTAAAATTTTAAACTAATAATAAAATTTATGCAAAATAGAAGATAACAAATATTACTCAATTTTAAAAAAATATTGCTTGACCTTTAATGCATATTTTACCATGCTATGTTATTCAATAATCGATACACATATTGTATTTACTGAATAGTTAAACTGAAGGTTAAGAACGTCTGTAACCCCTATTTTTCCTTACTGTTTAATACACCTTAGAACGTCTGAGGATGAATTCTATTAAGTCGCTTAATTTATTACTCTACAGCATAATAAATTAAAGACTCAACGCATGACGATTTAGGAAAACTTCATTTAACCTAAACCATTAAATCCTCAACAGCAGATTGAATGTAATTTAGACCTAAGTTGATTCTTTTAACGCTAATAGTCAAAAATTGTTACTTGTTAACACTAATTAAATGTTAGAATCATTTAGGTGGCCAAACAGAAATAATTTAACATTCAATATCAAACAATTAAACCAAATCAACTTAGATTATTCATAATCATAATATGAATTTAGGCACAAAATTAATCTCATAAATAACACATGGTAAAATATAATATTTAGGTCAAGCAAAAATGTTAAATTAGCCTAACATATTAAAACTAAAACAAATAACTTCAACAAATAACATAAAAACAAAGACAACAAAACGAAAAAAAAAAAATCTACTAAAAGTTCACGTGCAGGGCAGAGAAACAATTAGGACAAAAAAAAAAAAATAATTAAGTAAAACAAAAAAAAAAAATATAGTATGAAGGCAGAGAAGCAACCGAAAATCAGAGGAGGATCTGGGTGAGCGATTATCATGATCGTGGTGATGATCGGAGTTGATGAAGATGTTGATTGTGATGATGGGAGTTTACAGTGATGTTGATTGTGAAGATGATGATGATTGTGATGGGGTGAAGAGTATGATGATGATGGAGAAGATGAAGAACAGAGGATGAGGAGAAGATCGTGCCTCTTGCTGATGACCGATTGCCCTTTTTATACTGGATTCATGAATGGGCTATGACTGTGAGTTGTGGTGAGGCGTGAAAGAAGCAGAAGAAGAAGATGGTATGTGGTGAAGCTTGTTGATGTGAGCCGAATAAGAAGGTGAATCAAGCGTGAATGGAGCAGAACAGCCGGGGAAAGAGGAGATGTGGAGGCCAGGATTGATTCTCGGGTCAGCTTGACCGAAAATGGGGGCTTTGATTCTTTTATTTTCTTTTATTTTCTTTTTTTTCAAAGTGGAAAAATTGCTGGGCTGGGCTTTTCCTGACTCGATCTTCATTTTTGATAATACTGCATCTTCTTCTTGCAACTTGCCCGAGTTTATTGAATACTTCGGAATGGAACGCTCTTGATAATTTATTTAACCTGAAAAATAGGGAAGAAAAAAATTAAATATTACTTTAAAATTAGCTCAATATTACTATTTTAACCCATAATTAAAACTACGAATTAAATTTGGTCCAATAACCCATATTTTTGTTCTTATCGTTATTTTTTTCTAAATATGCAAATGTAACTAATCATGCAATTATATGCTACAAATAACAAAAATAACTAAGCAAATGAGAATAGAATAAATGTAAAAATAAAGTTGTAACAAATACCCCCACACTTAAACTTTTGTCGCCCTCGACAAAATTATTTTCATTGCCATACTACTACTATGAAAAGAATTTTTCGCATCAAATCAATTTAAAACCAAAATTTTCACTAACTTCATTCATATGCATACCCCTCATTATCTCTTTTTTTTTTTTTAATATCATCATGAAAGGGCAAAGATGTTACAAATTGGCAACTCAGATAGGACTTGGACAAATTTAGGGATATTCGCACCCAGCACTACTTGGCATCGGGTACAAAGCAATCAAGTAGGTCAAATTAGACTTAGTGATGCTGTAACAATATAAGTCATCCAAAGCTTTTTCCTCATCTAGACTTTTCACTTAGGTCTAACTTAGCTAATCACAAGAATACTAGAAAAATGAAACATGAGATATGGGCTTAGGCTTAGAAAGAAATGGCTTTGGGTTTATGTATTTAGTCTTTTTTTTTTTGTGTGTGTGTGTGTGTGTGTGTGGAAAGGTTAATATATGAGAATAAGGGTTAGTGCTCATGACATAAATGTAGATGCATATCATTAAAAATCCTCACTAACCATAAAAATTTCCCACAAAAGATGAATAATGGAAATACGTGACCCAAATAATATCCCACTGAAAATAATGTTTAGCAAGAGATGCTTTAACATTATGAGAAAAAAGGATACAAGGATATGCTTCATGGCTCTTTTCATAAATATTCCTCTTTTTTTTTTTTTCTTTGTTTTCTTTTTTCCTTTTTTTTTTTGATTTTGGAAGCCAGATGTGTGAAGAATATCCTTGCCTATAACAACCCATTTCTTTCATATAAACCACTCATAAGATATGCATCAAGTCAATGAGCAAATGTTAAATAATAGGGGGGAAAAAAAGGGTAGGATAATGTGAGTTTGGCAGGGTTAGGGAAAGCCAGAGGGCAATAATATGTTGGGATCAAAATCTCATGTTAGTCATTCATTACAGTATCACGCAACCAGTTTCTGGTAGAATTTCAGTTACAGTCTATCGAGTTTTAAAACTATAGGAAGGTAAAGACCATATTATCACAATAGTCGCCATGTTCATTTTTTCTACAAGGCTAGGTATCCATGCGTTTTACCGCACAAGAGTTGGGTTTAGACTCCTTACATTTGTGTTCCATCTTCTCTTTGTTGCCCAATTCTCAAATCAATGCCCTTTTCAGATTCAGTTATTAGGTAATTCGGGAATATGCATACGAAATAAATGGTGATTATTCTAGCTTTATTTTGATTTCATACGAAAAAAATAAAAAATGTATGCATCTTATAAAATAAAAATAAATGCAATGCATGAACTAACATTCTAACGACATACAATATCTAAGGTAGTAAGGTTTCCTTCCCCCACACTTAAATTTTGCATAGTCCACGATGCAAAGAAAACAAAATAAAATAAAATGGATATGAAATAAGTGAGAAGAGAAAACTCCCTGAAAGAATCTTGGGTTGCCTCCCAAGTAGCGCCTTTGTTTCTTGTCGTTGGCTCGACCTCTTTTCTGATCATGGAGCCTCCAAATCAATATCTTCAATTTTGCGAACAACTCCATCATAGAAATGTTTCAACCTGTGACCATTCATCTTGAAAATCTTGTTAGTATCAAGGCTTCTAATTTCTACTGCCCCATGAGGATGGATATAAGTGACTTCAAAAGGGCCTAGCCACCTAGATCTAAGTTTCCCAGGAAATAATTTTAATTTGGAGTGAAATAACAGAACTTTTTCTCCTACATGAAACTCTTTCCTAACTAACTTAGCATCATGAAATGCCTAGACTTGCCCTTATAAATGACTGAATTGTCATATGCTTCTAACCTTATTTCCTCTAACTCTTGCAATTGTAACTTTCTCTCCTTTCCTGCTTCCATATAGTCCATATTACACTTTTTCACAGCCCAAAAGGATTTATGTTCTAATTCTACAGGCAAATGTTATGCTTTCCCAAAGACTATCCTGTATGGTGACATCCCAATTGGAGTTTTGTATGCAGTCCTGATGGCCCAAAGTGCATCATCTAATCTATCGCTCCAATCCTTCCTATCAGGTCTAACAATTTTCTCTAAAACCCCTTTATTCTCTTTATTCATACTCTCAGCTTGACCATTAGTCTGTGGGTGATAAGCAGTCGAGACCTTATGCGTAATATGAAACTTATCTAGGAGACCCTTTAAAGTTCTATTACAAAAGTGGGTTCCCCTATCACTAATGTTGGCTTTAGGCATCCCATACCTATTCAAAATGTTTTTCTTAAGATGCTTAACCACAGTCTTAGCATCATCAGTTCTAGTTGGAATAGCCTCAACCCACTTGGATAAATAATCCACACAAACTAGAATATACTGATTACCATTGGAAGGAGGAAACGGGCCTATAAAATCAATGCCCCACACATCAAAAATTTCACACACAAAGATATTATATAAAGGCATTTGACTATTATCACGCAAATTTCCAGTTCTTTGGCACATGTCACATCTTTTGCAGAATTCAAAACAATCTTTGTGAATTGTGGGCCAGAAAAATCCACCTTCTAAAACTTTATGTGCAGTGCGTTTAGAACCAAAGTGACCTCCTCCCTCTCGGGAGTGACAAAACTCCAAAATAGATAAAATTTCAGAATCGTCAATACATCTTCTAATTACTTGGTCACTACAAAAACGCCACAAATATGGTTCATCCCACACATATAGTCTAGCTTGTGATTTAATTCTATCCCTAGCATGTTTAGGCACATTAGCAGGAAAGGTCTTGGTAACTAAACAGTTAACAATGTCCACATACCAAGGAAAAGTATCAGTGACAGCATATAAATGTTCATCGGGAAAAGAATCATTAGAGTCATTACTAATTTTTGCAGTTTGAATCCTACTCAAATGGTCGGCTACTTGGTGATCTTGGCCTTTCCTATCCTTAATTTCTAAATCAAATTCTTGCAGGAGTAAAACCTATCTAATTAGTCTAGGTTTTGCCTCTTTATTTTTCATTAAATATTTCAAAGCAGCATGATCAGAATATACAGTGATCTTAGTACCCAGCAAATAAGATCTAAACTTTTCCAATGCAAACACAACAGCATACATTTCTTTCTCAGTGACCGTATAATTGCATTGTGCAGCATCTAATGTCTTACTAGCATAACAAATCACATGAGATTCCCTCCCCTATTTTTGCCCTAAAGCAGCCCCAACTGCTTTATCGGATGCATCACAGAAAAGTTCAAAAGGAAGGGCATAATTAGGTGGTTGAACAATAGGAGGTGAAATCAGACACTTCTTTAATTCATCAAAAGCATGCTTGCAATCATCATTAAAATCAAACTCAACATTCTTAACAAGCAAAGCACATAACGGAGAAGCAATTTTTGAGAAATTCTTAATGAATCGCCTATAAAACCATACATGTCCCAAAAATGATCTAACATCTTTCACACTAGACGGGTAAGGCAAAGACTGAATCATGTCTACCTTAGCTTTATCAACTTCTAACTCTTTTTCTGAAACGATATAGCCTAGGACCACTCCATGATCAACCATAAAATGACATTTTTCAAAGTTCAAAATTAGATTGGATTCAATGCAATGCCTAAGAACTAATGTCAAATTATGCAAACTTTGGTCAAAAGAGTCACCATGCACAGTAAAGTCATCCATAAACACTTCCATGATCTTATCAATGAAATCAGAAAATATGGACATCATACAACGTTGAAAAGTAGCAGGTGCATTACAAAGGCTAAAGGGCATGCGTTTAAACGCATAAGTACCAAAAGGACAAGTGAAAGTGGTCTTATCCTGGTCCTCTGGAGCTATGGGTACTTGTAAGTAACCCGAATACCATCTAGGAAGCTATAGTAAGAATGACCAGCTACAACTTCTAACATTTGATCCATAAAGGGTAAGGGGAAGTGGTCTTTCTTTGTTGCTTTGTTTAGCTTCCTATAGTCAATACATACCCTCCAACCTGACTGCACTCGTGTAGGTATGAGCTCTCCCTCTTTGTTGGTTACTATAGTGGTGCCACCTTTCTTAGGGACTACATGTATAGGACTAACCCACTTAGAATCAGCAATGGGGTAGATCACCCCTGCTTCCAACCACTTTAAGATTTCCTTTTGCACCACCTCCATCATAGGAGGATTGAGACGGCTTTGAGGATCTCTTTTAGGGGTTGCATCAGGTTCTAAGGCAATTTTATGTGTACAGAATGTTGGGCTTAGTCCTTTAATATCAGCTAAAGTCCATCCTATTGCACTCTTGTTATCTTTAAGAACTCCAATCAATTTTTCCTCTTGCAGTTCAGTTAAGAAATTAGAGATAATCACAGGTAAAGTTTCAGCATCACCCAAGTATACATATTTCAAATTAGCAGGTAGAGGTTTCAATTCAGGCTTAACAATAGTATCTTGGGCTGACATGGCGTTAACACATAACTTTTGTCTAGCAATTTGAAAAGGGGGTTGCATGCTTTGTAAAGACTTCAGATCATATATAGCATCCACCAATTCATCACATAAAACATAATCACACTCAGTCAAATCAGTACTGGACAAACTATGAGTAACAGCCAGATTCAATACATCATCAGTATCTAGTTCAAAAACATCTTGGGATAATTTTTCATATACATCCAAGGCACTCACATTATGTACGTCAGTAGGAAATCGCATGGCCTCAAACATATTAAACTTAATCACTTCACCATCAAATTCCATGGTTAACTGGCCACTATGCACATCAATCTTTGTTCTAGAGGTTTTCAAAAATGGTCGGCCAAGTAGAATGGGTGGTTCATTCTCTCCCCCTCCCATGTCAAGTACATAGAAATCAGCAGGGAAGACAAGCTCATTCACCTAGACTAAAACATCCTCTAAGATGCCATCAGGGTAAGCATTACTTTTGTCAGCTAACTGAATCACCAAGCTAGTCTATTCTAAAGGTCCAAGATTAAGAGAATCATAAAGAGATCTAGGCATAACATTGATAGACGCTCCTAAGTCAAGCATACATCTATCAAATCTACTGTTACCTATTTTACAAGGTATAGAAAACATGCCAGGGTCTTTGCACTTAGGAGGTAACTTCTTTTGAAACACAGCAGACAAGTTTCCCCCCACACTAATCTTTTCATTACCCTTCAGCTTCCTTTTATTGGTGCACAACTCTTTCAGAAACTTCGCATATCTAGGCACCTGCTTTATAGCATCTAAAAGGGGAATATTGATTTCTACCTTTCTAAACGTGTCTAAAATCTCATCATTAGCTGCATCACGCTCAGGTTGGGCATATCTTTCTGGGAAAGGTGGTCTAGGAACATCGTGAAGAAGTTTGTCGAAGTCCTCTAGAGTCATCTCTTGATGCTTCCTACTCTTAGGTTCTTCCCCCTTCTTTTTCTCAGTCTCAACTAGGTCCTTGGTCTTAGTTTTCTTACTCACCTCTTTCTCAGTCTCAACCTCTTTCTTAGACATATGGGGCTGTCCTAGTTCTTTTCCACTCCTTAAGGTTATGGCGCTGACATTATCCTTAGGGTTTGTAAAGGGTTGGGCAGGCAACCTATTACTACTTTGAGACTGCATATTACTAACCAAGGTTCCTAAGGCAGATTGGGTCTGGCTCATTTGCTTAAGGACAGTTTCCATCGAATTAAATCTAGCCTCTGTCTCTTTCTTATCTTGGTCCATCTTTTTCATTAGCTGTTCTAACAAAAGAGAGGTCTTATCAGTTTGGTTAGCTGGAGGTTGAGGTCGAGCAAAACCAGGTGGATTAGGTGGTCCATACCTAAGGTTAGGATGATCTCTCCAACCCTCATTATAAGTGTTGGAGTAAGGGTCATACTTTCTAGGTTGATGGTTAAATATAACATTCACATTCCCCTCTTGTAAGGTTGGACAAGCATCAGTGGGGTGACCTTCTATAGAGCATATTCCACATATTACCCCAGCACTAGGTCCTTTGGTCATCAACTTATCTAACTTAGAGGTCAAAGCTGCTAACTGGTGTTGAATAGTATCAATCTCATTAACCCCACCAGTAACCAAATTAGATCGAGTATTGAACTGTTGTGAGTTTTGTGCCATATTAGAGATCAAGGTCATAGCCTGGCTAGGTGTTTTGTCAACTAAGGCTCCTCCGCTAGCAGCATGTATCATGCCCCTATCATTAGGCAATAGTCCTTCATAAAAGTATTGAATCAGTAATTGGTCATTAATCTGATGCTGGGGACAACTGCTACATAGTCTTTTAAACCTTTCCCAGTATTCATATAATGACTCATTCAGATTTTGCCTAATTCCACAAATTTGCTTTCTAATGGCACCAATTCTACTAGCAGGAAAAAATTTTTCAAGAAAAGATTTTTGCAATTGAGTCCAGGTAGTAACAGATCCAGGAGGAAGGTTATATAACCAATCCTTGGCCAAGTTTTGTAGAGAAAAAGGAAAAGCACGAAGCTTAACCTGATCCTCATCAACTCCATCAGGTCTCATAGTAGAACAAACAACTAAAAATTCGTTTAAATGCATATGAGGGTCTTCGCCAGACAAACCATTAAACGTAGGTAATAGATTGAGAAAACCTGAATTTAGCTTCAACGGTTTTTCCAATTCAGGAAAAACAATACCAAGCGGCTGTTGCGAGACATCTGGCGCAGCTAACTCCTTCAAAGTCCTTGCCGTCGCCATAAGTGGTTCTTCCTCGTCTTCTTCGTCGTTCTCAAAAATTTCTAGTAGCTGCTCTACGGTGGCGGTATTCAAGAATTCAACGTATGTGTTTATACGTTTTATTCCCTCGTCAACGTTCATAAACCTGAAAAGAAATATATAATTAATTGAAATAAAATAGACTAAAGCAAATAATAAAGGTAATAATAATAATAATAATTAAAAAAAATAATAGATAATGAGATTAAATTCAAAACTTTGTAACCAAAATAATTTCCCCGGCAATGGCGCCAAAATTTGTAAAGCTTGTCGCAGTACCTACAAATTAAATAACCTAAACACCCTTTTAATTATATATTAAAAACTATAGATAGGGTAAGTAAGGTCGATCCCACGAGGAAATAAATTTTAAGCTACTCAGGAATGAAGTCTCATAAAAAAAACGTATTACTACTCCTAGTTCTAATTATATAACTCAAACAATCGCAAACAAAAATAAGACTAATTTGGGGGGGGGGAATTGGATAGAATATTCTATTAGCTAATGAACAATATAATTAAATTGTAAAGTACTAAAATTTTAAACTAATAATAAAATTTATGCAAAATAGAAGATAACAAATATTACTCAATTTTAAAAAAATATTGCTTGACCTTTAATGCATATTTTACCATGCTATGTTATTCAATCATCGATACACATATTGTATTTACTGAATAGTTAAACTGAAGGTTAAGAACGTCTATAACCCCTATTTTCCCTTACTGTTTAATACACCCTAGAACATCCAAGGATGAATTCTATTAAGTCGCTTAATTTATTACTCTACAGCATAATAAATTAAAGACTCAACGCATGACAATTTAGGAAAACTTCATTTAACCTAAACCATTAAATCCTCAACAGCAGATTGAATGTAATTTAGACCTAAGTTGATTCTTTTAACGCTAATAGTCAAAAGTTGTTACTTGTTAACACTAATTAAATGTTAGAATCATTTAGGTGGCCAAACAGAAATAATTTAACATTCAATATCAAACAATTAAACCAAATCAACTTAGATTATTCATAATCATAATATGAATTTAGGCACAAAATTAATCTCAAAAGTAACACATGGTAAAATATAATATTTAGGTCAAGCAAAAATGTTAAATTAGCCTAACATATTAAAACTAAAACAAATAACTTCAACAAATAACATAAAAACAAAGACAACAAAACGAAAAAAAAAAAAATTCTACTAAAAGTTCACGTGCAGGGCAGAGAAACAATTAGGACAAAAAAAAAGGGAAAAATAATTAAGTAAAACAAATTAAAAAAACAGAGTATGAAGGCAGAGAAGCAACCGAAAATCAGAGGAGGATCTGGGTGAGCGATTATCACGATCGTGGTGATGATCGGAGTTGATGAAGATGTTGATCGTGATGATGAGAGTTTACAGTGATGTTGATTGTGAAGATGATGATGATTGTGATGGGGTGAAGAGTATGATGATGATGGAGAAGATGAAGAACAGAGGATGAGGAGAAGATCGTGCCTCTTGCTGATGACCGATTGCCCTTTTTATACTGGATTCGTGAATGGGCTATGACTGTGAGTTGTGGTGAGGCGTGAAAGAAGCAGAAGAAGAAGATGGTATGTGGTGAAGCTTGTTGATGTGAGCCGAATAAGAAGGTGAATCAAGCGTGAATGGAGCAGAACAGCCGGGGAAAGAGGAGATGTGGAGGCCAGGATTGATTCTCGGGTCAGCTTGACCGAAAATGGGGGCTTTGATTCTTTTATTTTCTTTTATTTTCTTTTTTTTCAAAGTGGAAAAATTGCTGGGCTGGGCTTTTCCTGACTCGATCTTCATTTTTGATAATACTGCATCTTCTTCTTGCAACTTGCCCGAGTTTATTGAATACTTCGGAATGGAACGCTCTTGATAATTTATTTAACCTGAAAAATAGGGAAGAAAAAAATTAAATATTACTTTAAAATTAGCTCAATATTACTATTTTAACCCATAATTAAAACTACGAATTAAATTTGGTCCAATAACCCATATTTTTGTTCTTATCGTTATTTTTTTCTAAATATGCAAATGTAACTAATCATGCAATTATATGCTACAAATAACAAAAATAACTAAGGCAATAAGAATAGAATCAATGTAAAAATAAAGTTGTAACAAGCTCTTAGCCAAATCTAACTAAAGTTCGGGAGGGTCAATATAAAACATGCATTACATACATACTTAAACCGTATCCATAATGTTCTTACATATATCCGAACCAAAATACATTCAGAACTGTATTGATTAACATAATCCATAACATATACATACAATGAGCCCTACAGTTCCAAATAAGTTTTTCAAAAGTGTTTCAAAGTTAGCTAGTTCCTTTAATGCTCCTGTGGTCCCTTCTCGCTTCCAAAACCTGAAAATAGTGAGGTCATGAGCTTCCCGAGCCCAGTGAATAACCCTTACCTTTCCCATTATTACACTTTGCATATTAACCGGTTAACACATAATCCACATAGTGCACGTATCTTATGACATACAGAGAGAACATTTCATGTGGCATGTAGAAGGTGACATAAGAACATTCATCTATTTCAAGAATCAAAATAAACTCATACATTCCATATCAAATATGTTCACAAATATCACAAATACACACAACATACTTATGTCATGGAACGGGCAATTAGAATAGTTTAGTCGTACTTGTCACATACCAGGTACGATTCAAGGACTCTCGTTTTCACTTAAGTCCCTAAACAAACTCTGCTGTTAGTCCATTCACTAAACTAACCATAATTGTTCCATATCAATCATGTCCTTTGGGCTCATAGTCCTCACTGGAGCCCAAAAGAAAGTAAAATTTGCTAAGCAACCTAACGGCCCACCCATAACCATCATTGACACATACATCAAAGCAACTTTATCACAAAAGTTCACATAAACATATAACATGTATCTTACAATATGCTTATCAATCACATATGTATTTCAAAATCAATCACAAGCTCATAGATATTTTGAATGAACTTTCAAATCTAAAACCAAATCCAAGATCCAAAATTAAGATCAAAACCAAATACAAATCCAAATCCAAACGAAACCCAATTCCATATCATATCCAAGGTCCAAATCCAAACCAAAACCAATTTCACAACGCATTACGTATCCTTAATTGAATGCAAAACTTTTAGTTTAGGAAAAATCAACTCATGACTCATATAAAGAACCATCACAAAACACGAGGGTCATAAACACATCCTGGCGGACCGGGCAATGTCCACTTAAGGTATCAACCAAGGACCCAACGCTCTAGAGTACGTAGATACCCTCAAAACACAAACTGTAGAGTCACATTCACATTCTGAAAAATCAGGGACCCACACAGCTCCCAAATAACACAAACTGAAGAGTCAATTGGCGGATCGGGCAACGCCCATTCAAGGTACCAACCAACGGCTCATACAGCTCCAAACACAAAGACAACTATTTTTATGGCCATAGCTCTAGAATGCTCTGTAATAGCCTAAAGTAAGACATGAACCTTTTTTTTCCCCAAAAACACAGCTTATTGAAATCGTATAATCCAGATAATCACATTTTTATTTTCAAAGAAGCTTAATTTCTCAACTTTTAACAAAACATAGTCGAAACAGGGCATAACTCTACCCAAAATAATTTTACAAGTTTCCCATACTTCATCACACAATTAGAATTCGTAGGAAGCTCAATAATGGCCTTTTCATATCTAATTTACGGATTAAATATACAAATAATCCATAATTACACTAAACAAGGTACTTCAACTCAAAAATTTATAATACACATCCAATCTTCACCAAACTTTGTAAGAAATTGACAAATAACATATAGATTCTAACATATAAATTTCATGATTTTTCTCTAGGCCCATCACTCCCAGAAATTCAAATAGTCCGCCAAAATAATCAAAAATCTATGAATTAAACTCAAAAATTCATCACTTTTAGCATACACCACCAAAATTCACAACAATTTACCAGAAAACACCAAATACCATGAGGAAGCTACAATAATATTTTGATAATTTTTATCCAAGCAAATCCTTCAAAACAAAATTAAAACAATAACTGAAAACCATACACCCAAAACAGGGTAGTCTCAATAGAAAATTCATAACTTCTAAAATACACATCCAAAATTTATCAAAATTTACAGAAATTTTCCAAATATCCTCAGCAGTTTACAGTAAAATTTTCGTAATGTTTATCCAACCCAATAGCTCACAGTAATTCAAACATTATCTGAATTTCTACACTCAACAACAGGGCAGTTTCACTGCAAAATTCATAACTTATAAATTACACATCTAAAAATCATGATAATTTACAGAAAGTTGCCTCATAGCATGGCTAATGTACAGTAAAATTTTTCAAATTTTCCAACAAGCCAATAATTCCTAGAAATTCAAATAGTATCACCATATCTGAAAATCCAAAAATTCTCCCTATATTTTTCTACCATATTGTTCAACCAAATACAAGCAATCAATCCAAAAATCTATAGTTTAACATACACATGAACAAACCCACAACATAAATATCAATTCAAAACACTCACATAATCCTAAAATCACAAACCACCATAAAAATTTTAGTTGTGGGTTTCTACCAATTGAAATTAGGGTTCTAATTTACTAAACCCTAAAACATCAAATTCAAAGCTTCAATTCGACATTAATCTTGCAAATTTCAAATAGAAATCTCAAATTAATCTTTCCCAAACCAATTTTAGGTTGAAGAAGAGTAAAATTTACTCACCTTGAATTGACTTTAAAACCAAAATTTTAATCTTCTTCTCCTTCTTCTCCTTCCTCCTCCTCCTTCTTCTTCTCTTTCTCTCTCCTCTCCTCTCTTTGATATCGTGGGTTGGGTTTGGGGTTTGGGGAAGAAAGCAACAAAGCCCCACCCCTTTGATTTCACGTGATAAATATCCCCTTCCACTTTTTAGTTTTGCTCTTCCTTTTTTTTTGGCCGACTCTGTCTTCTTTTTTCCCCCCTCTTTCCTCCTTTTTTTTTGAAAAAAACAAAATCTTAGTAGAACCATACCATAATTAATCATTTCCCAAACATAATCATATGAACTTAAATCACACATATATATATCGAAATAAAACACTTAAAATGTATAAATACAAAACACGCATTCACATATTCATCGAAATTAGTAACTGAAATTTTCGGGGCGTTACATCCTCCCCCCCTTAAAATAACTTTCGTCCTCGAAACTTATCGCCACTAATTTTCTCATCGCAAGATTCATGCAAACAAAACCACATTGCAAATCAAATCACAGAGAGCACACGTAATGCACAGAATCATGTAGGTACACATGATCAAACAGATAGTCAATTACATGCGCACACAAGCCCTATAAGTCCGAGATCGCATGATTATTGCTCTGATACCATTTTTGTAACGCCCTGCCCGAAGGAGGCAGGTGCATCACCGCCGTGCAAGTCCCAGAAGGAACATCCACAAGGCTATTTAAACTTCTTAACTATACTTAACCTGTTCATAGGCGATAGCAGTGGAAGTTCTTAGCCAAATCTAATTAAAGTTCGGGAGGGTCAATCTAAAACATGCATTACATACATACTTAAACCGTATCCATAATGTTCTTATATATATCCGAACCAAAATACATTTAGAACTGTATTGACTATCATAATCCATAACATAGACATACAACGAGCCCTACAGTTCCAAATAAGTTTTTCAAAAGTGTTTCAGAGTTAACTAGTTCCTTTAATGCTCCTGTGGTCCCTTCTCGCTTCCAAAATCTGAAAAATGGTGAGGTCATGAGCTCCCCGAACCCAGTGAATAATCCTTACCTTCCCCGTTATTACACTTTGCACATTAACTGGTTAATACATAATCCACATAGTACATGTATCTTATGACATACAGAGAGAACATATTATATGACATGTAGAAGGTGACATAAGAACATTCATATGCTTCAAGAATCAAAATAAACTCAAACTTTTCATATCTGATATGTTCACAAATATCACAAATACACACAACATACTTATGTCATAGAACGGGCAATTAGAGTAGCTTAGTCGTACTTGTCCCATACCAGGTATGATTTAAGGACTTTTATTTTTCACTTAAGTCCCCAAACAAACTCTGCTGTTAGTCCATTCACTAAACTAACTATGATTGTCCCATACCAATCATGTTCTTTGGGCTCAAAGTCCTCATTGGAGCCCAAAAGAAAGCAAAATTTGCTAAGCAACCTAACGGCCTACCTATAACCATCATTGGCACATACATCAAAGCAACTTTATCACAAAAGTTCACATAAACACATAACATGTATCTTACAACATGCTTATCAATCACAAATGTATTTCAAAATCAATCACAAGCTCTCATAGATATTTTGAATGAACCTTCAAATCCAAAATCAAATCCAAGATCCAAAATTAAGATCAAAACCAAATCCAAACGAAACCCAATTCCATATCATATCCAAAGTCCAAATCCAAGGCAAAACCAATTTCACAACGCGTCAAATATCCTTAATTGAATGCAAAACTTTTAGTTTAAGGGAAATCAACTCATGACTCACACAAAGAATCATCACAAAACACAAGGGTCACAAACATATTCTGGCGGACCGAGCAATGCCCACTCAAGGTACCAATCAGGGACCCAATGCTCTAGAGTACGTAATACCCTCAAAACACAAATTGTAGAGTCACATTCATATTCTAGAAAACCAGGAACCCACACAACTCCCAAATAACACAAATTGAAGAGTCAATTGGTGGATCGGGCAATGCCCGCTTAAGGTACCAACCAACGACTCATACAGCTCCAAACACAAAGACAACTACTTCTATGACTATACCTCTAGAACGCTCTGTAATAGCCTAAAGCAAGACATGGACATTTTTCCCCAAAAACACAGCTTATTGAAATTGTATAATCGATATAATCGCATTTTTATTTTCAAAGAAGCCTAATTTCTCAACTTTTGACAAAGCATAGTCGAAACAAGGCATAACTCTACCCAAAATAATTTCACAAGTTCCCTATACTTCATCACACAATCAGAATTCCTAGGAAGCTCAACAATGGCCTTTTCATATCTAATTTACGGATTAAATATACAAATAATCCATAATTACACTAAACAAGGTACTTTAACTCAAAAATTCATAACTCATAGCATACACATCCAATCTTCACCAAACTTTGCAAGAAATTGACAAATAACATATAGATTCTAACATATAAATTTCATGATTTTTCTCCAGGCCCATCATTCCCAGAAATTCAAACAGTCAGCCAAAATAATCAAAAATTTGTGAATTAAACTCAAAAATTCATAACTTTTAGCATACACTACGAAAATTCACAACAATTTACCAGCAAACACCAAATACCATGAGGAATATACAATAATATTTTGATAATTTTTCTCCAAGTAAATCCTTCAAAACAAAATTAAAACAGTAACCAAAAGCTATGCACCCAAAACAGGGTAGTCTCAATAGAAAATTCATAACTCCTAAACTACATATCCAAAATTCATCAAAATTTACAGAATTTTTCAGACATCCTCAGAAGTTTATAGTGAAAATTTCATAATTTTTATCCAACCCAATAGCTCACAGTAATTCAAACATTATCTGAATTTCTGCACTCAACAACAGGCCAGTTTCACTACAAAATTCATAACTTATAACTTACACATCTAAAAATCATGAAAATTTACCAAAAGTTGCCTCATATCATACAGTAAAAATTTTCGAATTTTCCAACAAGCCAATAATTTCCAGAAATTCAAACAGTATCACCATATCTGAAAATCTGAAAATTCCCCTATATTTTTCTACCATATTGTTCAACCAAATACAAGCAATCAATCCAAAAATCCATAGTTTAACATACATATGAATAAACCTACAACATAAATATCAATTCAAAATACTCACATAACCCTAAAATCACAAACCACCATAAAAATTTTAGTTGTGGGTTTCTACCAATTGAAATTAGGGTTCTAATCTACTAAACCCTAAAACATCAAATTCAAAGCTTCAATTCGACATTAATCTTGCATATTTCAAATAGAAATCTCAAATTAATCTTTCCCAAACCAATTTTAGGTTGAAGAAGAGCAAAAATTACTCACCTTGAATTGACTTCGAAACCAAAATCTTAATCTTCTTCCTCCTCCTCCTTCTTCTTCTTCGCTTTCTCTCTCATCTCCTCTCTCTGATATCGTGGGTTGGGGCTAGGGTTTGGGGAAGAAAGCAACAAAGCCCCACCCCTTTGATTTCACGTGATAAATATCCCCCTCCCCTTTTTTGTTTTGTCTTCCCTTTTTTTTGGGCCGACTCTCTCTTCTTCTTTTTTGTCCCCTCTTTCCTCCTTTTAAAAAAAAAAAAAAACAAAATCTTAGCAGAACCATACCGTAATTAATTATTCCCCAAACATAATCATATAAACTTAAATCACACATATATATCGAAATAACATACTTAAAATACATAAACACAAAACACCCATTCACATATTAATCGAAATTAGTAACTGAAATTTTCGGGGCATTATGGGGGCCATCCCTTGGAACCATTTGAAGATCAACAAGCAAGCTTAGGGGACTCTAGAAGCACCAAGGAGGTCAAGGAAGTCCATGCTTTGGTCAAGAAAGTCGCCAAGCAGCCTATGCACATTCTGCCCAATTCGGCCAGAATTTGGCTCGGTTTTGTCAGTCTTTTGAGCACTGATGCTGAAGGTATAACTGAGTGCAAAGACCACCCTCTTTAAGTTTAAGATATTAACTTTCCAACAAATCAAGTTGCAAGTCCTTTGGAGGTTGTTTGCCTAGTCAGCCAGCCACTTCTTTCAGACTGTGCCGTGCAGGCCTGAATCCAGCGTAGGGCAGATTCAAAGGAGCTTAAGTGGACCAACTTAACTCTAATGTTTTTGAAACTTTAGGGAATGAAAGATAAGATAAATATTTATCAAATTATCATCCTTGAAGGACCAAAAAGCATCCCCTTGTGCGGTTATTATCCAGCTAAAAGGACAACAAAAATCCTTCTTTTGACTGGTTAATAGCTAGCCAGTACAATGTGATGTTTTCTTTGGTTTTCTCTTGTACTCAGCTGCAAATTAACTTATACTAGTGTATTATTGCTGCCTAGAAAACTTAACACCTCATTTGGGAGCATTATTAGTCCTAATGAGGTGGCCTAAGTAGGATTAGACTTGCTTGTACTAAGGGGGGTAGGCTGATTTGATGCTTTCTGTTCCCTAGTGTACTAATTGTCTCTTAGCTGAGTGAGGGAGCTTTGGACAGCCATGTGAAGGCCTTTAAAACCAGCCAAAGAGTCTTTTGTAAACACAACTTTGAATGAATGAAAAGCTTGAGTTGTGGAAACTCTCTCTACCTCTTTCAAAAATTCTAGTGTTGTATCTTGAGTGTGGCAACCTCAAGTGGGTCTCTAGGTCTTCTTGAATTAACTAAGAAGGTGATTAAGTTCTGTAGCTTAGTTGAAGTAAGAAGATTTCCCAAGTGTGTGAACCAAGATGGGTCTTCAAATCACCCTTGCTAATCCACTTGCATTTTATCCTTGTTCTTGTTCTCTTTGTTTCCATTTCTCTCTTTTCTACCCATATGCATTCTTGACTCCCTTTTGGAATCCTTGCATTAGTGAGGCTAGAACATCAAGTGGTATAGTAGCTTAGGCTACCCTCTTGGCTAGGCTTCCATCCCCAAATACATTCTAAACACATTTCACAAAACAACCCACAAATACCCGCCTTTGTCACACTTTCAGCCGTGTCCAGCCAAGGAGTTAGCACGGCCACACCATGCCACAGTGGCATGACCGTGCCACATTCTAGTGCCATTACTCCAGTTTAAGCAACCTAGCACGGCCAGACTGTGCCAACAAGCACGACCGTGCCTACCCCTTCCCGTCCAAACACACCAATTCTTCACTCAAAAGCCTACATGTCTTCTAGCCTTACTCCCGAGCAAGTGGATGAGCAAGCTTTGAGAGAGAAGGCTAAGTTAGACGCCCAAGTTAAGTACCTACAATCACAACTTGATTAATTGTTACAAGAAAAGAGAAGGAGCTTAAGGAGTTCTAGCAGTGCAAGCAAGCAAGCCGATTCGGATGACTCCGAAGAAGAAGAAAGCAACTTACTTGGTGACTCTGGTGAAGATGTGTATGCAAGGAGATCAAGGAGGAACAATAGGCCTCATGACTGAAGCTACAATGATTTCAAAGTGGATAGCCCTGAGTTTGAAGGTCAACTTGATCCGGACTTGTTCTTGGATTAGCTACAAACAGTTGAAAGAGTCTTTGGGTTCAAGGACATCCCCGATGAAAGGAAAGTAAAACTTGTTGCTTTAAAACTTAGAAAGTATGCTTCTATTTGGTAGTCAAATGTTGTGACTAAGAGAGTTAGGAAGGGAAAAGGGAAGTTAAGAACTTGGGAGAAAATGAAGTCCAAACTTAAGTCCAAGTTTCTACCTCTCGATTTCTTGCAAGATAACTTCCTTAAGCTCCACCACCTCAAACAAGGGTCTAAGAATGTAGAAAAACACACTAGAGAGTTTGAGCAATTGCTTTTGAAATGTGATTTAAAGGAGAATGAGTCTCAAACTTTGATTAGATATTTGAGTGGCTTGAATGAAGAAATAGCTCATGGAGTTGAACTCCGCCCTTACACTTCCTTGGATGAGCTTAGTGTCTTAACTTATAAAGTGGAGTTACAAGAAAGAGTCAAGGGCAAGGGCATGGCTTCCAAGCCTAACCCACGTCCTTACCTATTCCAAAAGCCCTCCTACAACCCTCCTAAATCTACCCCAAACACAAACCCAAGACCCTCTCTACCCAATGCCCCATAAACATCCTCAAAACAACCGCCAAAAATCATTGATAAGAAGAGGTGTTTTCGTTGCCAAGGTCTTGGTCACTATGCTTCCGAGTGTCCCAATAAAAGAGTGGTCACTATGGCTGAGTATCAAGCTTATTGTGAGGAGTTAGAGGAGGAAAATGATGAAGGAGAGAAGGAACTTCTCATGACCGAAGCCCTTGAAGAAGTGAAAGAAGGACCCGATGAAGGAGAGATGCTTGTGATAAGAAGAGCCTTGAGTGGCCTTGCTTCCCAAAATGACATGGCACAAAAGGAGAACATCTTCCGCACCCAGTATACCATGAAGGGGAAGGTTTGCTCTCTCATCATAGATGGAGGAAGTTGTGCCAATATAGCTTCTAAGACTCTTATGGAGAAGCTAAAGCTATCAATTTCACCAAATCCAAGCCCTTACACCATCCAATGGCTCAATCAAGGTAAAGGCTTGTAAATCTCTTCTTGTTGTTTACTTAGCTTATCCATTGGCAAGAGTTATAAGGATGAGATTTGGTGCGATATTGTGCCCATGGATGCTTGTCATGTCCTCTTAGGACGTCCATAGTTGTTTGATAGACATGTGATGTATGATGGTCGTTTGAATACATACACTTTCACCAAAGACCACAAGAAAATCACCCTCACCCCTCTCAAACCCACCTCTCAAAGAAAGCCCCAAGATACTCCTAGCATGGATGTCTTTCTCACTATCCTCCTCCATTCTCAACTCCATAAATTTGATGATTTCAAAGAATGGATTCTACTTGGCCATGAACCAGCAGAAGCTAAGAATTCTTCCCATCCTTTGCTTAACCCCCTCATAAAAGCCTTTGATCATGTCTTCCCAAGTAAGGTTCCCCATGGTCTCCCTCCCAAAAGGTCCATCCAACACAAAATTGACCTCATTTTCGATGCCACCCGTCCAAACAAGCCGGCCTACCATATGAACCCTCAAGAGACTCAAGAGGTGCAAAGGCAAGTAGATGAGCTTCTTGATAAGGGCTTGATCCATGAGACCCTTAGCCTTTGTGTCGTCCCGACCTTGCTTGTCCCTAAGAAAGATGGGTCCATGAGGATGTGTGTGGATAGTAGAGCAATCAATAAGATCACCATCAAGTATCGCTATCCAATTCCAAGATTGGAAGACCTTCTAGATGAGCTTTATGGATCCACCATCTTCTCTAAGATTGATATTAGAAATGGCTATTATCAAATTTGAATTTTTAAAGGGGATGAGTGGAAGATGGCTTTCAAAACTAAAGAAGGCCTCTATGAGTAGCTTGTAATGCCATTTGGGTTGACAAATGCACCAAGCACCTTCATGAGGCTTATGAACCAAGTTCTGAAGCCCCTTCTTGGCAAGTTTGTTGTTGTCTACTTTGATGACATATTAGTGTATAGCAAGAGTGAAGAAGAGCATACCAATCATCTACACCAAGTCTTGAGTATTCTATCTCAAGAAAAGCTCTATGAAAACTTAGAGAAATGCCACTTTTTCACCCCACAAGTCATATTTTTGGGCTATGTTGTCTCGGCCCAAGCTATTCATGTTGACGAAAGCAAGATCAAAGCTATCCATGAGTGGCCCGTGCCTACATCAATCTAACAAGTTCGAAGCTTTCATGGTTTAGTCTCTTTCTATAGGAGGTTTGTGAGAGATTTTAGCTCCATTGTTGCACCCATGATCGAAGTTCTCAAAGGCAAACAGTTTGAATGGACCAAACAAGCTCAAAGGGCCTTTGAAGACATCAAGCTCAAGCTCATTAATTAGTGCACCCATTCTTGCCCTTCCAAGTTTTTCCAAAGTGTTTGAAGTTGAATGTGATGCTTCCGGTATAGGGATAGGGGCGGTCATGTCTCAAGAGAAAAGGCCAGTAGCTTTCTTTAGTGAAAAGCTCAATTATGCAAAGAGGAAGTACTCTACTTATGGTAAAGAGTTTTATACAATTGTGAGAGCTTTGGAGCATTGGAGGCACTACTTGGTGGAAGGAGAGTTCATTCTTCATTCGGATCATGAAGCTCTCAAGTTCATACAAGAGCAACACAAGCTCAACCCAAGGCATGCCAAGTAGGTAGAGTACTTACAAGCCTTCCATTTTGTGATCCATCACAAGTCAGGTCAAATAAAGAAAGGTGCAGATGCTTTATCAAGGAGGTACCTTCTCCCCTCTACTTTGGAGACTAAGGTACTTGGTTTTGAGTGCATCAAAGGAATGTATGCCCAACATGAAGATTTCAAGGAGATCCTTGAAAAGTGCTCACAATTTGCCTATGGTCTCTTCCACCTTAAAGATGGCTTCTTTTTCAAGGGTACACGGTTATGCATTCCTAAAAGTGGCTTTCGGGAACTCCTGATTCAAGAGCTCCATGGTGGGGCTTTGGCCAGACACTTTAGCATTGAGAAAACTTGTTTCATGCTCAAGGAACACTACTATTAGCTAAGCATGTCCAAGGATGTAGAGCATTATGTGAGCAGGTGCTCTACTTGCCAACAAGGCAAGAGTCACTCCCGACCCCAAGGCCTTTACACTCCTCTCCCCTTTCCTCAAGGCCGTTGGGAGGATGTGAGCTTGGACTTCATCATGGGTTTGCCAAGGACACAAAGGCACAAGGATTCAATCATAATGATGGTGGACCGATTCTCTAAAATGGCACACTCCATAGCATGCCATACCACCAATGATGCCTCCCTCATTGCAAATCTCTACTTCTAAGAGATAGTGCGTCTTCATGGCATTCCACGAAGCATGATTTCGGATGGGGACACAAAGTTCCTAAGTCATTTTTGGCTAACCTTGTGAAGAAAGTGTGGTACTCATCTCAAGTTTAGCACCACATGCCCCCCAAACCGACGGTCAAACCGAAGTGACTAATAGGGCTTTGGGCACCTTGCTTAGATTTCTAGTCAAGAAGAGCATTAAAGGGTGGGATGAGTTGCTTCCTCATGCGAAATTTACCTTCAATCGAGCTCCTAGCAAGGCAACCTCTCTTTCTCCTTTCCAAGTGGTGTATGGCTACAACCCTCAGACTACCTTGGACCTTGCTTCAATTCCTAATCCCACCAAATTCAGTTGGGAGGCCGCCGAGAAGAGAGCGAAAGAAATTCAAGAGTTGCACACCAAGGTGAGGGAAATGATTGAGAAATCTAATGAGCAAGCAACGCAACATGCCAATAAGTATAGAAAAGATGCACAATTTCAGTCGGAAGACTTGGTTTGGATTCATTTGAGGAAAGAAAGATTTCCTAGCAAGCGCAAATCCAAGCTTATGCCACGATCCGATGGTCCATTTGAGGTCATTGAGAAGATTGGTCCTAATAGTTATAAGAGCGACCTCCTGGGACATTATGGAGTCTTGGGCACCTTCAATGTGGCTAATCTTAGTCCCTACTATGATGAAGATGAGCAATTTTCGAGTTTGAGGTCAAACTCCAACCAATCTGAGGAGTATGACGGGGACCATCCCTTGGAACCATTTGAAGATCAACAAGCAAGCCTAGGGGACTCTACAAGCACCAAAGAGGTCAAGGAAGTTCATGCTTTGGTCAAGGAAGTCGCCAACAAGCCTGCGTGCATTCTGCCCCGTTCGGCAAGAATTTGGCCTAGTTTTGTCAATCTTTTGAGCACTTATGCTGAAGGTATAACTGAGTGCAAAGACCACCCTCTTTAATTTTAAGATGTTATCTTTCCAATAAATCAAATTGCAAGTCATTTGGAGGTCATTTGCCTAGTCAACCAGCCACTTCTTTCAGACTGTGTAGTGCAGGCCTGAATCTAGCATAGGGCAGATTCAAGGGAGCTTGAGTGAACCAACTTAATTCCAATTTTTAGGGTATGAAATATAAGATAAATATTTATAAAATCATCAGCCTTGAAGGATCAGAAAGCACTCCCTTGTGCTGCTATTATCGAGCTAAAAGGACAACAAAAATCTCCCTTTTGATCGGTTAATAGCTAGCCTGTACGATGTGATGTTTTCCTTGGATTTCTCTTGTACTCAGCTGCAAATTGACTTGTACTAGTGTATTTTTGCTGCCTAGAAAACTTGACACCTCATTTGGGAGCATCATTAGTCCTAATGAGGTGGCCTATGTAGGATTAGACTTGCTTGTACTAAGAGGGGTGGGCTGATTTGATGCTCTCTCTTCCCTAGTGTACTAATTGTCTCTTGGCTGAGTGTGGGGGCTTTGGACAGCCGTGTGAAGGCCTTTAAAACCGGCCAAAGAGTCTTTTGTAAACACAACTTTGAATGAATGAAAAGCTTGAGTTGTGAAAACTCTCTCTATCTCTCTCAAAAATCCTAGTGTTGTATCTTGAGTGTGACAATCTTAAGTGGGTCTCTAGGTCTTCTTGAATCAACTAAGAATGTGATTAAGTTTTGTAACTTAGTTGAAGTAAGAAAATTGCCTAAGTGCATGTGTGAACCAAGGTGGGTCTTCAAATCACCCTTGCTAATCCACTTGCATTTTATCGTTGTTCTTGTTCTCTTTGTTTCCATTTCTCTCTTTTCTACCCATATGCATTATTGACTCCCTTTTGCAATCCTTGCATTAGTGAAGCTAGAATGCATCACTATTGTAGAATGGTGATAATAGACTTTCATGTTTTGGATTGATGAAAAATAGTAGAGGATGGGAAAAGTTACAACACCAATCTTGCCTACACCCCTCCGGAGTATCTTAGGACTATTGCCAAAAGTGAGGTTATTCTCCTCTTCATTAATATGCTTTCCACCTTGTCCTCCCTTTGAACGTTATTCCATGACTCTTCAATACAAAGAAGTTAGCAACAAAGATGGACTAAATCTAGATAAAGAAGGTAATGAACATCAATGCACCGATCCATCTGTATAATAACCCGAGTAAAATAACCCACATAGCCAATGAAAGGATAACCAAAAAAAAAAAAAAAAAGTAGCCAATTATATTAACTTTTGGCAATGGTGATCCTATCCTTCAATATAAAGGACAAGCATATCCAAATATGCATATTTATAAGAGGGGAATTCAACAGAAATTTGATTATTCAATGATTTTTTTCCTTCATATTATCAATCTACTATGCTTTCAATGGACTTTGTTTCAGTTGCTTAAGAAAGTTTGATGTGTGTTACTAATTATGGAGAAAGTACTATAAATTTATTATTATTACTTTTTTATCTTCTTCTAGATTTCTCTAACATTTCAATGCAGCACATACAGAGCTCTTCACCAAGTGCAAGGTTTGTATGAAATTGGTGGTGTTTGCGAAGAAATTTATATTATGGATTAAATATGTGGTAGTTTTATTGAAGATGCTGACTTCTATACTTGAAATCTGCCATGTCGACTAGAGATGTTCCCCCCTCTTTGTTGTAGTGCTTGAATAGGCCTAATTCATTCTTAGTTGATGGTGTCTCCAAAAGTGCCCCAAATGTGTGTAGAAACACATCAATGTAAGCATTTCACTAGAATGATAATACCTATAATATAGCCTGCTTAGATATTTACAATGAATGGAGGTGATTTAATTAATTTCATTGCTTGTGAGGTAGGGGTTCAAGCACTCCCAATTTAGGAGCAGATGGCAATGTCATAGTTGGCTTCCAAGTGGGTAAGCAACATTGCTGTACGGTAGTGGTTTGAGAGTCATGATGGTTTGATGGGTTAGTTTATGTAGTCAATCAAACTTGGTTGGGTACCATGTCATAAGTGTTTTAGTGACCAAAAGTTCTAAAATTTGACATTTCTTGACATGTTTATTCAAATCATGCGGAGAGTGAAATCCATAGTTCTAAAGAGCGTGGTGGCTAAATTGTAGAGAAGCAAGCGATTCACATGTCTTAGGTTTTGTCGAGTGTGGGGGAAAATTGTGCAAAGGTGTTCCAAAAACTTTCAAATAGAAAACGGCATTGATCTCTTTGGTTTTATGGGGATTGTTGGCGAACAGGAATAATTATTCTTGGAGCTGTATGAGGAAGTCACCACTTTCACTTATTACAACAACCAAGGGAGGGAATGGAGCAATATATTGAATTTGACGAGATGCAGAAAGTATCATAGACAAGATCTGCTACACTACAACTGAGACAGCCAAGCTAAG
>JAKOGI010000131.1:895000-985000 GCA_029747015.1 Carnegiea gigantea | reverse complement strand
AATAGGGAAGTCATACAATCATGAAAATGGGAAGCAATGAAGCATTAAGCAATCACTCCATCGGCTCAATCAACAACAAAAATGGAGGATTGTATAAATATTATTTTGGCAAAGTTTATATTATAAACTAGAGTTTATGGAATCAACGACGTCACTAATTTTGAAGGACATTAGTTAGTGTTTTTTTTGTTGTTTTGGGGGGGGGGGAAGGAACCATGAAAACAAGGTGTGGGTTTAAGAAAATTAAAATAAATTAATATATATGCCAGTTCGGGTTTATAAATTTGAGACAACCATATAATTTGCATGATTTTAGGGCTTAATTTTAAAATATTGACAAGTTTTCTTATTTTCTCGAACCATTCTATTCTCCCATTTGTGTCTAATTATAAAATACTCAAATCATTTATTGTAGCATAAAATACTCAAATCATTTATTTTGCTGATGGCTTACATATATTAAATATCCACAAAGGTGGACCACGGGCTTGGACCACATGCACTTAATTTAGCCCCTTCTCTATTACAATTGCTTCTGTAGTACTTGACATTCGACAATAACATAATTCTTTCGATTTATCTTTAAACCTTATATAGTTTTTTTGGGGGGGGGGGCAGCGTTATAGAGTAATGCAATGGTGGAGAATCATGTGAATGTTCGACATTTTTGATTTCACTTTTATGCTATTTCAAATTATAAATATGTTTCGAGATGATACACCGGATTGGATTTGACTTTTTTAAAAATTATTTCTCTGTAACAGGATATATTGAGCCCACTTTTACGCTTTGGGAGTAATTGTTCAACTGTTAGCGCACATATATAGATCTCCATTTCATATTTCCAATCCAATTCCCAATTTCGGGCAACATGTGCAAATATGCTCAGAATTTCTCACACATAGCTATTGATATCCAACTTTCACTCATTTTCGTTTTATTTTTTTAATCTATAGTTTACTTCCAAAAAGTGTTAAGTGAGCCAACTAATTTTGCCCCCTAATCTTTGTTTGCAGCTTTTTCCTGCAGATAGAGTCTTATATAGTTTTTTTTTGGGGGGGGGGAGGGGTCAGCATTATAGAGTAATGTGATGGTCGAGAATTATGTGAATGTTCGACATTTTTGATTTCACTTTTATGCTATTTTAGATTATAAATATGTTTCGAGATGATACACAGGGTGTTTATGATTGGATACCAAATGTTCTAATTTGATGTTTGGTAGGTCTCAAAATTGCGTTTACTTTTTGCCTTTTTGGTAAATAATTTAGCTTAAAAAAAACAAAAAGAAATTAAAAAGAAACAAAAGGAAAGTCTTGATGGTGTCTGCTGCGTTGGGCTAATGCTTCGAGGTTAAGTAGAAGATGCTAGAGATTTAGTCGGCAAGGCATGATTTGGATGTACTTTAGGAAGTTTCATATTATAAATTAAGGGTGTTTTCTAGCCATAGGGATTCACAGCAAAATTTCGAGGGTGTTGAATAGGTGATTGGCGCGAGCTATGTTGTGGTGATTACTGGTGCTGACGCTAGGCTATGTGTGATTCAATCTATAATTTGGGTTGAAGTTATTGTCATCATTATTAATTGGTAGAGTATTAATTCTTTCGGTGTTGATGGAGTAGGCGGAGGTGTTGAACCACGTAAATTTAGTATCTATTATTTTTTTTATGCTCTTATTTTTGAACATATTTTTGCATGAATTAGGCTAGGCTATGTGTGATTGCGCCCACAAGTATATGGATAAGTGTTTATATTTTAATTATCCTATCCTAAACTTTTCTCACTCCTTTACCATTGTTTCAGGGGAGGTTGACTTCCTCCCACCATGACTGTATGGATTGTTAGATGTGAATAATTCAAATTTTGGAAATTTTGAACACTAATAATCTAACAACCTATGAATTTTCTACATATTTATTTCCAATAGTGTAGGGAGTAGATTGTATTTTTAAATTATGTGAACTTTTAAATGCTTTTAGTTGACTTCAATTTTATGTATTTGTATTTTTTAGGCCCAATATAATTTGAATTTGCTTAAAAAAATGCAATATAAAATGACCCTAGATTATTGAAAGGTTCAAAGCCCTAACTCCTTTTGAAGTTTGGATTATATACGAAGTCATGTGGTTTTTCTAAGTCATACTATTATCTTACTATTTCTGTCAAACTATTATAGACATTTTTCTAAGTCATGTGGTTTTTAATTGTTAATTCCAATGGTTATATACGAAGTTGCTATCCACATATATTTTTCATTGATTATTCTATCATCTTTTCTAAATTATAGTATTAACTATGCCTATAATGGCTATCGGTTCATTACTTGCATAGTATATGTCACGAAATATCTATTTTAACATACACCGTGCATAGTACGGGTCCAGACTAGTATTAACAAAGGAAATCCAAAAAAATATGATATTTGGAGGTCTCGTAATTCGTAACCTATCTTACAAAAATTAGAGAAGTTTAGGGTTGAAATAAAGACAAATTTGTATTTGTCAACATACGTTTAAAAAAAAAAAAAAAAAACAGAAATTACGGCAGGATTATACGAGAACGCACGATTCAACCCATAACATCTTACCTAGTTGTTAAGATTGAGATTTTGGGTATATTTAATTATAGATTTGATTTTCCATTCTCCATTATATTATAGTTGTATTGCGCTATTATTGTCTGTGGTAGTAGCTAGAGCTGAGAGATAAGTTAGGTGGGGTTGGGTCGGGTTCGTGTTGAACTTAAATGAGTTAAGAATCCTTCGACATGAATCTAACCCATTTATTAACTGAGTTGGAAAACCTTGACTTGTACCAATTTAATTTTTAAACGGACTGACCCGCTTAACTCGTTTGAGATAAATAAGTTGAGTTCAGTCACTTAATTACCTGTTTGTCCATTTAACATTTTCAACTAATATGCAATTTTATAATATTAAAAATTAAGTTTACATATCGCATTAAACAATTATTCTCTAAAACTCTCCTAATTCATCATTATTGACATTTTCATATTTATTTTTAATTTTGTATGCTTAATCACCAAATAAGAGGGTCAAGTGATAAAGCATAAATAGAAACCTGAGTTGACTTGTTTAACTAATGTAACTAAACAGGTTAAATATATACTTTTTCGTATCAGTAATCTCACCCTGAATGTAGCCAATTTAATTAAATGACCATTAGTCGAGGTGACTACTTGACTGGTACCCATGCAGGAGCAACAGAAAATGGTAGCGGACTATTGGGAGTCAGGCTCGGGTTGGAGATGAGGAGATTTCACAGACCTAATCCCGGAGGAGGTACGGGCTCAAATTGAAGCTTACCAAATTTATCCTAACACAGGGGTACAGGATAAACCGTTTTGGTGAGAGACGATCTCGGGAATGTACTCCATAAAATCTGCCATATCCTTAATGCAAGGACACGGTCCTGGAACATCAGGACGTATGGTCGATTATTTGGAAGAGTAAAGCCCCACAACAAATGAAAATATTCCTTTGGTTGGTCCTTCATGAAGCAGTGATAACGAATGCAAATAGGGTGAGGAGGGATTTTGCTTTTGATGCTCATTGTGTTGCCTGCCTAGAAACGGTGGAGGACATCTCTCATGTGCTAAGAACGTGCAGGATAACCTGAGAAGTTTGGGGCTATTTTGCGCAAACTGTGCAAGGAGTACACGATCCAAGGCTGGGGTTGGTAGAGTGGATCAAACGCCACTTAGGCCATAAGGCCCCCGACGTGCATTGCTTTGGGGACCTAGCGGCAATCCCTATTGATAAAATTCAATTCATCCTGATAAAGAATGAGTAGACCATCAAGGCGTTGGCTAGGGAGAGTGCTGATGTGTGGCAACGTGGCCCTGCAAGCAAGAAGATTTGGATAGGTTGGGAACCACCACCGGCGGATTGAGTTTTGTTGAATACAGATGGAGCCTCAAGATGTAACCCGGGCATGGTGGGTGGAGGAGGTGTATTTCGAGACCGAAGAGGTGGATGGCTGGGAGGTTTGCGGAAAGAATGAGAGTATGTTCCTTGGTTCGAGCGGAGCTGCGAGCAGTGCTCCGCGGGCTTGTCATAGCCAAGGAGAATGGGTTTTGGAAACTCATCATCAATGTGGACTTTAGCGTGATCGTGGATATGCTACAAGAGAATGAGCCACGTAATGCTAGATACGAAGCAATTGTCCAGAGATGTAAGAGCCTTTTTGGATCTTCAGAGTGGGAGATGGTGATTTCGCATTGCAACCGAGATGCCAACCGTGTTGTGGGCGCGCTAGCCAACATAGGTATTGATTTAATGGATGATTATACTTTCTTTGTGCACCCTCCTGGGGTAGTATCTACTCTATTGTATGCAGACAGGGTAGGGGCTAAGTCCTCAAGGTTGGTTGTGAATCAACAAAAGTTGCTTCGGGGCTAAGTCTCCTCTTCTGCACCCAAAAAAAATAATTAAACGTATTTAATATCTTAACTAATTTAATTAAATAGGTTAAAAATTTATACTAAACCCATTTAATTTTATATCGATTTCAAATCTCTAATTGTATCGGATCAACTTTGTTCCACTCTGGTTGTAGCTTATCCGACACCAAAAAACAAAAAAGAAAAAGGAAGCAAGCCAATTGCTAACCCAAGGCCTAGGTAGCCGGCGCCCGGGGTTTGGGACTTGGGACCGCAACACGCCCAAAAGATCGCGTCTTTTTCAGCGAAAAACCCGCCTCTCTTTCAAAACTCAAAAGCCACCGTTTCTCTCTCCCTCTCTCCCACACCCAAATTCCCGCCTATCTATCCTTTATCTTCTCCCTTATAAAACCCTCATCCACCATCACCAACCAGCCATCACTCACCCATCTCAGATTTCAGTCATTTCACGCTCTCTGTCTCTCTGTCTCTCTCTGAATTTCCTCCAAGATGAACAGAAGGCTCCGAGTCCACCTGAGCCGAACTCAACGATTCTCCAAGTACTTAAAGCCGGGGGCTCTCGCTAAGCTCAGAGACTCCACAATCATCGCCATTGCCAAATCCCATGTCCTAACTCGCCGGGTCAACTCAGTCGCTCACCCTTCCCCCAGCCAGACTGATTCCTCGCTTGCCCAGATCGAGTTCTTGCCCGAGTTCCCCATCTTCGCTCGTGGGCCCCAGTGTTTCGGCAGGAAGAAGCTCATCGCTGCCAAGGCCCCCTTTACTCCTGTCCCCAACCCTAACGATTCTTTCATTAATCTTGTCAATAGTAATTTGCTGGTTCATTGAATTCAATGAAATTAGGGTTTTTTTTTTCCCTTTTTGTTTTGTAAGCAGATTTATTGCAAATCTGCTTGTGCACAGTGGTAATTACTAATTAGCCGCCTTGTTCATTGAATGTAATAGTGAAAGAAACGATATTTGTTAATTGCGCCCGCATTCAATCTAATTCTCATCTGATTTGATTTGTTGCATATGTAGCTGTTAAATTTGAGTGTGTTGCTAGTGAGAAGTTGGAAATGTGGAGTGCATGCTAATGATAAGTTTATTGATTGCGCTGACACAGCATAATTAATTGTCTTTATGAGAGTTTTTAGTTAATGAATTGATGATGGCCTTCTGAATGCTATTCATTGATTCCTTGATGTGGGCATCATTTGGTTTTACTGTTTTTTTTTTTTTTTGGGGCTTATTGTAATGAGCTTGTTCTCAACCAATGGTTTTCCTATGTTGTCGTGACTATCTTCTACGAAGCATCAATGTCATGAACTCATGATGCTTAATTGGGCTCTATGCTGTGCAGTTGTTGAATTGCCTGTCTCTCTAGGATTTCTCATTATGTTAATGTCCCTTTGTGAGCTTGAGGGGTACTTTTAATTGGAGAACATGACCATTGATCCTTTGGTCTCTTATTCAATTTGATTATGCACCGTTTACATATGATCTATTGCATGTTTAGATTCAGCTATTATTAACCATCTTCAATGCTGTGGCGGTTAATGTCAGGATGATATTTTGACTATTAAGTTGCTTCCTTACTAAACAGTAAGGCTAATGCCTTCTATGTATGTGATTATCGACCATTACGGGTTCAATCACTTGATGATGAAGCAAATATCCATGCAATGTGCACATGAGTAGTTTAATGAGAACAGTGATTTTGCATTTTTTCATTCTTGTATGAGAACAATGATTTTGCATTCTTTCATTCTAGTCTAGTTTAACTTTTTTTCTAGCCAACTCTGTAAGTGAAAGTTTGAATGAATCGAGTGGATGCTTTGGTCTTCCTCTAGAATTGATGGTGCTGCTATCTGAAAAGAGTTTATTTTATTTTTCCGTATTGTACAGCATTTCATGTGCAGATTGCTTCTTCATTGGAGATGCAAATGAAGAAGCAATTGTTTTGCTGAATTTACATATACGTTAATATAGACTTTTCACTGACTTCATAATAAGTACTTTTTTGAAAGCTTATTGCTCATATATTGAATGTGTGACCTGTGGGGTAGTGAAGGATCTTTTCTCAGGATTCAAATGCTGGATTTACTAGCTTTTATTGTTGAAGCACTAAGAGAGGGTTTCTTCCACTTGTTAGTGACATTTAAATCGTGTTAAGAGAGTTTGAGGAGGAGAATGATGCTCGAGTTTGTCCTGTATTGTTAGTTTGCTGTGTCAGAATTTCTTCGGTATAGATTCTAATCTAATATCTTATTTTACTCATCTATCTAATGTGCGATCTGCCTGTGAATCAAGATACATCAACATGATGTTGGCCTAGTTCCAGACTAACTTTTTTTGGTCTCCTCCAAGGTATTTTCAGGTCAGGGGATGGGAATGTTTATTGTTGCTGTGAAATGGGTGAGAAATTGGAAGTCCTCAGACTCCACTGCTCTCTGGCATTCTTGTCATAGGCTGGTTAGTTCATATAAACTTGCAAAGTTTGGAATGCCATTTCAAATCTGTTACTTCTGCTATTAGAGGACATTCTTTCTGTGTAAGTTCTGAACTTTAGGTTCCCAACTCATATCGTTCCTTTCAGTAGCCAAAGATCTATGTAATTGGACTCAGGTGAAAGGATTGTTAATGGTTGTGGATCTAGACATTTAGCCCCATGTAAATCAACATCTATGCTTATGATATGTATGCCGTTAATATCATATCATCAATGTTGGAGCCAGTATGAAAAAGAAGAGGTGTTCTGAGCATTCCTTGCAGTTGTGGGTATGCGACCACTATTTTTATTTGTTCAATCAGTAGCATGGCCTCCGATTCTCTGCATGGAGTAGAGTAACCGTAGTTCCTTAAGATGGTCTAAATTTTACTTTTTAGGATGCAGTTTGTGCTGTGAAATTATTAGTTGACATGTGAAGGGGCATCTAGGGGATAATTTTTAGAAGCAAAATCCAGGGGCGAGAAAGTGAAATATGCATAATATCTGGAATCCAGGTTGGATTATGATATTAACTTTCTAGCCAATTGACAAGGTTGCTGAGGATCTATGGAGGAAACCGCTGTCTTGGGTTTGTACTGTTCTTGTACAGGTTTAACTAACCAAGTACAACAAGTGAGGCTGAGAAACCACAGAAAACTATGCAGATCTGGCTGCACGGACAATCTTATGTGAATTCTCAAGTCTGAATTATTGAGAGATCGAAAATGGGAAAGTTCTGATAAAGTGGCATTACTGGTATAAGGTACATGATGACTCACACTCTTACCAAAGATGGTATGTCTTAAAATCGGATATTTCTGCTAGCTAGGATGACAGTCACTAATAAAACTTTCAGTGAATGCCTTAATTAGCCCAGATTTCCTATGAATCTCAAAGATTTAGTAAGTGTGGCGGTTCTCACTTCTCGAAGGATTTTAGTTGGTAAATGCAGTTAGATGTTTGGGAATTTTTATTTTCACCTCGACAATATTCATTGATTTATGCCAAATTATAGGTAGTCTCTCCTCTGCTTTTGAAACAGAATCACACTTTTATCCCTATCAGCTTGTAGTTTTGTCTGCATTCTTATTTGATCACAGTTGTACAACGTAAGTGGGAAGATAAAAGGCTGGAAACATTCTTGTATGTGTACACAGTGCATATCTTTTTTTTGGGGGGGGGGGGGCGTGCTTATGCTATTTTTTAGCATCCACTTTGATAAAAGAGCTGGTCTTGGACATTTTCTTTTTCTAAGGGATTGTGGAGGAGTAAAGAATTTTCTAATTAAGTTATTCTCTACTACTTTTTGCTGAGGAATAGCAGGCAGTCTAGGCCTTCTAGAATCTAGGGTCTAACAGAACCTGCTTCGCTGCAATGCAGTTCTAGGTGTAATGCTGCATATTTTTTGACTTCCTCTCACTCCCCCCAAAAAGACCCTTACCCTTGTCAGGAAACCGGGGTGTTAGTTTAGTTCGATTTCTGTTGTTTTCACCGTTTTCACCTGGCCTGTGCTTGAGTCATCTAACTGGTACCTGTCACTTGTTCTCTATAAAACAGAATCCTGAAAGCCTGTTGCTTAGGCCATTCAGGGTGAAAAGATGTGGGTGTTTGAAGCATGGGTATGGTTCACGACTTCATGTATTAGCCTTGAATTGTATGTCATTTAGATAGTGCTGCACATAATTCATACTTTCAGCGTTCTCTGTGTGTATTCCTGCTACTATAAGTAACTGATGTTGGAACAGCTCTAAGTTTGACATGAGAACATGCTCTTTCGAGTATGATGATAGTATCTCCAAGAGCATCTACTATCGTTATTTCAGGTGTGGAAAACGTCATTAGGTAGTCAATATCTGGAATTTGGTGAATTCTTGCCAATGATATTTGCCTGTAGACTTCAGGCTTAAGCAGATTCAGGATCTGGCTGCTATCGTACCAGTTGTGGTTGCAAAAGGGTTTTCAACTTGTTTTGCAACTCCCTTTCAAAAATGCTTCTGTGGGTTTCTCAAAAAATGACCTCTCCAGTCACGAGGGATTTCACATGTAGTGGAGTTCTCTGGTCCATGCTTAAGCAGGGTCTGCACTTGCTTTGTAGAAATCTCCAAGTGGCAGTTAAGATAGTATGGGAAAACAGAAAGTACTTATGTAGGAACAACCTAGTCTCAGTTTCAGGGCGGTTAGCGATAACACTCGTCCGTTGACAAGAGAGGCTTAGGCCTTCCCGCTTTGAACATCAGTACTCACATTTCACTCTAAGGTAAGATTTTATCTACCTAGTGTTCTGCTTTTCCAAGTAGGTGTCCCTAATATCTAGTAGACTACATGTTAGAGTTTTCCTCTGTTTCGAGCATGTGCCACTCTCTATAGCCAAACATTTACGCGTACAACATGCATGGCACCTATTTTTCTCGGACATTCTCAAACATTTGTTAAACATAAAGAAATTTTGTCTGCAACTTGGATTAGTTTTGTTGTTCAACAATTAACATGTGCCAGACACACGCTAATATCAACTTTTAGTCATATAAAAATCGTTAATTATAGCTCTAATACAATAGCAAATAGATATAAACAAATGACTGTTAATATGTGACAACCAAACATGCCGTATCCTTTTTTTTTTTTTCTTTTTATGTTTTTTTTGAATCATGTGTTGAGCGTTTTTACTTCTTAGCATGTATTGGAGAGTGCTTGAATTAGTCTTCTTGTATCTGTCTTGAGTATTTAACAGTTGCTACCATATGATGCGTCTTCATGACACGCAGAATCGGGCATACATCCTCCTCATGGTGGGCTCTATGACAAGCGGTAACAGTGAGAGGGAAACTTTGCAGTCTTCAAGGCACTTGGAGGCGTCGCATCAAGGTAAAAGTCTATGCTTAATAACCTTTCTTTTTCTTTGGTGGGTAGAAGCTTTCTTTAGAGACTAAATATTTTGCTGGAATTGACATAACACTTACAATATATGAGGCTATATTAACCACATGACTGAAATTCTGCCAATGGCTTTTAAATTTTTTTAAAGACTATGAATTGTCTATGGTTTCATTTAAGCAAAAGTTAAACACAAACAAAATATGAATTCTCTATTGATTAGATTTAGAGAGGTCAAGATGTATACATAGTTAGATTAACCTCAATATCTAGTTATCTAGTTTAAAATGCCTGAACCAAATCTCACTTAACTGAAATTAGTAACGCATGTTATATTCAACTTACATAAAGTGAACTTCAGAATCATTTGGAGAACTTTTATCTGATTTTCTTGACAAGCATATTGAATGAATTGTCAACATAGTTATATATGACTCAAAATCCAATTCCAATTCATACTATTTTCATCTAAATGATTCATTTATCAAGTGAGGAGAATTTGTTTACCAGCCAACACAGGCCAGCGAGGGCATGGCCAGGCAGGAAGCAAATCCCACAAATTTTTGAGAGGCCAATTTATGGAAATAAAATCATGGTGAAATATATCTATGCTTGAAAAAGCAGATGAATCTAGTTGGATCCACGTGGAGTCAGAAATGTGGATCTGGTCGATTCCGTGACCAATATTTTTTTTACTATTTATTTTTTAAGGATTACATGGCAGAGATAAGATTGAGATAGGTAGGAGAAAATGTCAAGCTTTAGAGTCCTACAATGTCATTGGTTTTGAATCTTTTTAATGTCTTCTTTCTTCCTTGATAGTTTTTGGCTGCTGGTATTTTTATCTTTTCTTGTGTGACTGTGAAATATCTAGCTAGTGCATTGAATGGCGGCGCCTTTTATTTTTGATTTGATGTGATCACATACTATGCATGGCGGCTTTTTGGCTACAGTTTAGTCATGGAGAGGGTAAAAAACACATGTTACTTTTTAGATTAAATTATTTACTTTAATTTAGCTGGAACTCTTTCATGGGTTGTTGAACTCATATACATATATTTCTTTATATATTTGCATACTGAGTTTAAAGAGTTCATAAATTCAAAATGTTGATTGTAGAAATGTGTATTTGAGGTGAATTGAAGAGTTCATTAAATTGTCGATTGTCTAACACTGATACACATGTATTTAAGGTGAAATAAAAAGTTTGCATCATATCTGCCCAAATTTGTTTAGAAAGCAAATTAAAGTCTATCTTAGGACTTGAATCTAAAATCGTTTTTTATTTGTTGATAAGATTCCCCTTGTCCTAAGAAATTTTAATAAGTTTAGATTTGTCTCTAAGAGTGTATTCTATTCAACTTAGTTTATCGAGCATTCATGTTTACTTAAAGTTTTCATTTACGTTGATGTTAAATACAACAATCGACTTAGTTCACACATACCCCTCTACAATCCATATGTTAGCTTGTTCTAGTTTTGAATAAGGAAATGAAAGATTTATATGAATAAAATGGGCCCTAATTATGTTCATATTTTAGAGAAGTTAGTCAATTGAAACATAAACTTTACTGTCTTTTCCAGAAAAGGAGAGAATTCAGAGGAAGCAACTGGGAAAATGTCATTGGGAACAATGAATTCTCTCATTCTATTAAACAACCAACTTAATAGTACTAGTGACAGCATTATTATATGTTAAGTTCTCAAATTCTCAACTATAATAATACCACACCACTACCAAAACTGATGAGATTGATGGGAGGGGGGGGGGGGAAGAAAAAATAAAAAGAATTTGCACTAATCTGAATGAGCTGCAATATTCCATTTGAGCTGTATCATAAAAAAGGTCTACATTTGTTATTGTACTGTTTTTGTTTTCATCCAGTTTTTGCCTCCTTTTTCCCTAAAGAATGTCAGTTTATGCGATCCGTAAGTGGAGATGGTGACTGTTTTGTAACTTTCTCCTTTCCCTTCTGTGAATTTCGTGTATTTCATGTGCATGTGTGAATACTGAATTGTTATAACACAAAAGTCTCGTATCTTTTCTAGATCTCTTGAAAGCCGTTTCATTACTGGTTTGTGATTAAGTTACATGCTTGCTCACAGGTCTGATAACAGTAGTTTGTAGCGGTGTCATAGTGGCTGTTTGTAGTGGGTGTCATTGTACGTTGCTCTTAGCCAGTTTTAGCACATTATACTTGTATATGATGATCCAGATGACTTATGATTAAAAAAGAAAAGTAACGTAGGTGCTTACATTTCAGTCTCTTATCTTTTCTGGGTGTATTGAGAACGGTCTCTTTACTTATCAATGATTAAGCTGCATACATCTGAATCTCCTTACAGAAAGCTTTGGTGGGTTCCACACAGGGTGGCTGTATATATGCATATACATACTCATATATATACAATGCAGCATATATTATTTAATTACTAATGCAATGTGTTACAGTGATGAAATTGACTTACTCATGGGTCTATATTTTTAATTGCAGATGTTGTCCTTAAAGAAGATACCTATCTACTGGGAAAAGTTTTGTATTTAACCGGCAAATGTAAAAGATCCCATATAAACAACTCTTCTTCTCCCTTTAAAGATTAAGGAGCGCTCTCGACGCAGACCTATAAATGGAGAAGAGAGATGGTTTCAGAAGACATAGCACGAGCAATAGCAGCAGAGGATACAGAAGTGAGGAATACCTGGAAGAAGATGTGTGGGGTGTGATTAGATCAGAGGAAAGACAAACTGGGTTCAGCGTAATTGACATTGAATCTAGTAGAACAAGCTCTCCTCTTTCGATCTTGAGAAGGCTTCCTAGTGCAGCTAGGATGATCCCTTCAGGAGCCCAGAAACATGAACATCCCCATCATGATGATCATGATGGGATGATGCAGCATTCATCTGCACCTGTCAACATTCCTGATTGGTCCAAGATTTATGGCAAAACCCAGAGAAGGATGAATGATGCCCATCTTGATGGTGATGGTGATTTTGATGATGTCCATGATGTTGATGATGATGAGGGTGGATTGACATTGCCGCCACATAAATGGCTGGCTAGAAAGATGGCAAGGAGCCAGATTTCGACTTTCTCAGTTTGTGAAGGCGCAGGGCGGACCCTCAAAGGAAGGGATCTAAGCAGGGTGAGGCATGCTGTTTTGTCAAAAACCGGGTTCATTTGATTCATTGTTTGTTCAAGCTATGGAAATCTGGTGCATCGGGGCCAGCAGTAGAAGTTCTTTTTCTTGTGTTTTTTTTTTTTGGGGTAGCTTCTATTTTCTTTTTGACCCCTTTGTTTCATCTTCAACTTGTGCGATTGCTTTGTAAAGTTTTGGCAGATTTTCGGTTCATTGTAACATATGTAGAAGGGAAAGTGAATGGAAATGGAAATGGAAATGGAAATTAGTTTTGTTACATAAGGCTGTCAAACAAGTCAGGTCGGGTCGAATTTATATTCGTGTCGAACTTAAACGAGTTGAGAAACTCTCGACTTGAGCCTAACCCATTTATTAAAGGGATTAAAAATTTTAACCTGTACCCATTTATTTTTTAAATAGATTGACCTGAATTTTACCTATTGACCCATTTAATATAAACGGGTCAGGTTCAGGTTATTCGGTTACTTACTCTTATCCACTTTATATTTTGACTAAAATATGATTACTAAGTATTATAAATCAATTTTTTGATTTTAATATAACATCATAATGCAACCATTGTCTATAATTCACAAGAATCACAATCACAAAACAAATATCAACTTTATTAAACCACATATTTTCACAATTCCCCCCAAAAAGTACATGGTAATTGGGTAGACTAATCAACTTATTTAATCCATTTAATTAAACGGGTTAAATAGGTTTTTTTTATGTCAAAATTCTCAACCTGAATTTAACCCAATTAATTAAACGGGTTAAACGTGTCAACCCATTTAATTAAACCGGTTGAAAATATTTACCCAAACCTACTTAATTTCATATTCGGTTCGAGTTAGTAATCGCATCGGGTTAACTTTTGGCAGCCGTAGTTTTGATCTTGTGGTGAGATCAGTGCTTACTGCAGGTGTTGCGTCTTGTTTTGTTTCATGTACACAAATCTTTAAACAGCTGTGGCAACTGCTCTTTGTGTGTAGTTTCTTTTTTCTTTCCTTCTTTTTTTCCTTTTTTTTGGGGGGTTGGGGTAGACCTGGTAAATGGGTCATTCGATTTGGGTACGGATCGGGTCAAATTCGAGTCGGGTCATGTTCAAATTAAGTGATATTTCGGATTGTTTCGATTTGGATCGAGTATGGGTCATTTTGGGTCGATTTCTGATCAACTAATTTTTAGTAAAATACGCTCGTCATGTCAAAATAAGCAACTTTGTAGAAAATTTTGGGTCGAGTATAGTTTGGGTCGGGTCAATTTAGATTTCGGCTCCACTTTCGGATGAGTATATTTCGAATATCGGGTCGGGTATGAGTCTGGGTCATTTGGTTCGAGTTTTAAATCTTGGCTTAACTTTATCAGATCTAGATTGAGGGTTGATGTGTTTAGATTTGGGTAAAAATTCCATGAATAAACCTGAAATTCTGGTTATCCAGCGGAACTTGAGCCCCGCCCCCCCCCCCCCCCCCAAGTTGCATCGGTACCTTGGATTTGACTTTTGAGGTCAGTGTGTGTGGATTCTTTGGATTTTTTTTTTATATCATGACTCGGCTTGGAAAATTATACAAACAAATTATTGAGTATCCGCATTTTATTTGGGCCATTTCATGTAAAAAATTGCCAACTTGTGGATATCCATAGATAACATCCATATGGGTAATGCTTACGTAGTTAATACCTATACACATAGGGCCTGTTCTATCTGTAGGTAAATTAAGATAGGTAAAATAATAAAATAGGTTGAAATTGGTATTTTTTTAAGGTGAGTTGAAACAGGTTGAAGTGGGTTGAAGTAGGTTGAAGTGAGTTGAAGTATGTTGAAGTGGGTTGAAGTTGGTATATTTTTTTGTGGTGGTTTGAAGTGGGTTAAAATAATGAGAATGTAATTATGTGTAATCATTTATGAAGTTATTGCAATTTTTAGTACATTTTTTCACAGAATGGTAATTCACAATTTTGTAGCTATTTTTCTGGAAGTTGGAGGCCGGCACAACTTGTCAATTATTTATGACGATTTGGGTTACAAAATTTATTGATGGCAGCTTTTTATATACGAGCCTTTTTTTTCATAGGTGAATTTGAAAATACCAACATCAACCCACTTCAATATATTTAAACCTACTTCTACTTATTTCAACTCACTTCTACTATCAACTAAAGTTCAATTTATGACATTAAAAAAATTCAACCTACTTCAACCCACCTCAACCTACTTCAACCTACCTCACTCTTTTACCTATCCCAATTTACCCACGAAAATAACAGGCCCTTATTCGAAAAATTCAGATGTAACATAAGAAAATAGTATAATTGTAACTGATACAAAATATATCAGCAATGTAAATTTGTTGTTAATTTTAAAATATAGGAGGTGGCACTTATACGTGCTTAAATATTTTGCGCCGTTTAATTTGTGCGATGCATTTCTATAATCATTTCCATATCTCAATGTCTTTATTTGTGTTTCACGTTTACAAATTGCAATGAGAAATTAAATAATTTCCGAAGGTATGGATCTTGAACATGATAAGAAATTATCAAATTTCATAGTTGCAGACGGTTTTTCTAATTTTTTTAGGTCCTGTTCTTTTCATGGGTCAATTCTAAAATACCATCCTCAACCCACTTCAATCTACTTTCATTATTTTAACAAAGTTCAATTTATCACGTAAAAAAATTCAGCCCACTTCAATGTACTTCAACCCACCTCAACCTGCTTCAATCTACCTTAACCTACTTCTCCCTTTTACCCACCCCAATTTACTTATAAATTTTCACCATTTTCAAATCATACTACTTTGCAAAAATAATTAAATCTCACATGATACTTTACAAATTATTAAAATTATAAAAGGGTAGGTTGAAGTTAGTTGAAGTGGGTTGAAGTAGGTTGAGGTAGGTTGAAGTGGGTTGAGGTTGATATTTTTTTTTTTTCAGGTGGGTTGAAGTTGGTTGAAATAGGTTGAAATATGTCGAAGTGAGTTGAGGTTGATAAATCTAAAAGGACCTACGAAAAGAACAGGGCCATAGTACCAGTTCGGATATTATAGACTATAGATTGGTTATGAGTTGGGTAACAAATTTTTTGGATAAAATGTGGGTATAGATATGAGGTATCCATTCCATGCCAATGTCCACCCTATCTATTTTTTAGATCCTTCAACATCTCCCTATGCTCCCCCATCTGCACCTTCTATCCTCCATTATCGCCTTGCAACACTCCAAAAAAGCCCTACCACTAATTTCAATGTCTTCTCTCCTGCCCCATACATCCACACCATATGTTGGGGACATCTTCATATTGGAATCCCACCCCAGAAGTCCAGCTAGAATCAGCTGACACAAATAAATGATAAATTGCATTCTCGTACTCAGCTAAGTCCTTCCCTAATCCAAGTAATTGTAGTTTCAATCGCTTCTTCACTAATTTTGCATTTTATGTTTTCAGAGTTTTGGATTGACATTGGTGGCTTCCAATGTTTCTAGCTCATAAATGCAAAGTCTTAGTCGGTAATGTTAGTTATATGGATTTTATGAGACTTTTTGTGCAACTTGTTTTTGGTGTTTTGGTTGGTGAGATATGGTTTTTGACAAGATTTGATTATATAAGGTAATATTGTAGTTATCATTTCCACTTATTAGGCACACTAGAGTTATTATTATACAACAACTCCTCTCTGTGCGGGTCCTATTTTCACGGGATTTGGGGAGATTCAGATGTAGGCATTCTTACCTCTATAGACATGACTGCCTGTAGAGAAACTTATTTACTAGAGTTATTTTTATCTTATATTTTATTTTTTCACTATTGTCTCTGTTAAAAATTTTGTTGATATGTTTAGCGAATGACTACTACATGTCTTAAATTTTTAAGATGCTTTCTAAGATTACGAATCCGTTTAGGAGCATTTGAAACCATAGACCAAAAGGGTATACAAATAGATTTCAACTTTTAAGATAAAACGAGCCTAAACTAGGTTAGAACCCAAATCTGAAAAATTAAAATGGATATGAATTTAAGCGGATCCGATGCATTGCCTCCCCTAGCCGCCACACAAAGGGTCAAAGCTGTGGACATGAGCCGATGATTGCCCAATGGGGCATGATCTACAGGACTGCAGTTGGGTCACCGATGTGAATGACCCAGTGAAGATGGGCTCAATTCCATCTTTTACTGAGGCACAGAGAGCTTTACCCTTTTTTTTCCTTTGTTTGGGGAGGGGGGGGGGGGGGGGAGGAGTTAGTGGGCCTTATGCTTGCGGACATTTTTATCGTCAAGATTCAAGATAAGAACTTGTGGTTGACATTGGACGGTGGTGATTTGATCTAGGAAGCTTGGCGGCTTAAGCTGTTTCCAGCTAATAAGGTCTTAGGTTTTGTTCTTTTCAACTTAGAGCGTGTTCGGCAACAGCATTTTGGATAGCATTTGGCATTTTGACTAAATCAATACGCTCATCACGTAATTTTTTAGTGTTCGGTAACATAGTATTTTGACTAGTATTTCAAGTAGCGTTTTTGAAAAACTAATAGTATTAACGTTTTACATTTAAAAGTAGCACTTCATATTTTTTTACCAAAAATTACCCTTTGAAAATTTTATCTTTGAAAATTATCTATATCCTTTTATGTCAATTTACATTAATCAGCTAATCCAGCATCTAAATTTACCAAACACATTTTATTCAATTGCTCTTCTAAATAGCTATCCGCTAACAGCTAAATTAGAAATGCTATCTGCTACCTGAACAGCTATCCGCTACCTGAACCGCTATCCGCTACTTGAATCGCTAATTTTGCTGAAAAGGGCCTTAGTTTTGCTGAATTTATTTGAGTTGAACTAAAATTATTTTTTTGAAATTAAATTGAATTGAACTTTTTTTCGTTGAGGTGAATTGAATTAAATGAAACTTATTTTTGTTATGTTCTAAACTTACTTTTGATGAACTAAACTGAACTAAAATTATTTTTTAAAACTAAACCTTGCCGCCCAAAACAAACTACACTTTTTTTTTTTTTGAATTGAGCTGATCGTGAATTAAATTTATTCTTTACAAAAAATAAAATAAGTTGAAGAGAGCAACCCCTAACTCTGAAACTTGCTAAATGTTTAGAGTACCCAACAAGGTTGCTCTATTCATCTATACCACTAATATTATTAGTAAAAGATTGATGACTTGGGATTAAAAAAATTGATGATTATGTGCAAATTCTTTGTGTTCTAATTTTGGAATTTTGTATACTTGAATGTAGGTGGAAAATGCTTTAAGATACTTTGATATAAACTCCGTACATATTGGGGTTCATGCAGTGATATATCTTGACTCAATCGAAAAAAAGACAAGGTTATGTTATGCGCTCATTTGTAAACTTCGGTTGTCTTTCTGGGCTAACATTTTCAGAACTTTACACGAAGATTTCAGAACTCTAATATTGGAATGCTTCTATACAAATTTTGAAATAAATTTAAACATATTAGGTGAAGTCAATAAAATCATTGTTGTTTTTTTTACATTTTAACTTAAAAACAAGATAACACTAATTTTTTGAAAAAAACACTTGGTTTATTCTACCATGTAATCTTCTAGTTTTCAAAAATTCGATTGAAAATAGTCACCACAAAAGACAAATAATAGTGAACTAACCACTAAATTTCATTTATGCTGCATGCTATTCTTTCTTGAGTATTCAAATTGAAATATTTTACAACAACCATACAATTTATCCATAAACAAATTATGTCCATCACAAATTACAAACGTGAATGAAAGTAGATATTGCTCCTATCTTTGTTGCATTGAACCCTTTCAACTCCTTCAAAGCTAATTCTCCAAGATTTTCTACCATCTCAATCACCCCCTCATCCTTCCTCCCAGCAGCTCCATTTAAAATCCCATGAATCATACCCACATACAGCCCATATTTCCTCAACTTCTCAATGTCCTCCTCACTGCCCCCTCCTAAAATAGCCCCACATGCCGCCCCACATGCGTGTAACCCACCGTCCTTTTTCTCATGCACATATCTTAGCCACTCTACGCCACGCGCTTCTCCAAGGGCGACCTCGTCGCATCCACACTCAACCTCTCTAAACTGCCCAGCAACCATCCCTTGACTGCCCAATGCACGCGCCACCTCAATAGTGGCGCGTAAGACTCGACTGGAGTACTCTTCTCCTAAATTGTCATTGTCATTACACTTAACCATCAACTCATATCCGAATGAAAGAAGTCCATCCGCAGTGAGTAGCTGTATGTTCGGGCCAAACCCATGGTTCATGGGCTTGGGCCGCCCCTTGTGGAGGAGGTTATGATGGACATGGACCGCGGCTTGCATGACATGGATTGCAGATGCTGCAGGAAGGGCATGGGCCCGGCGTCCACCTATTAGCTCACAGGCTGCCACACAAAGGGCTGGGGCCATGGACTTGGGCTGGGCAAAGGTTAGATGGTGCATCGGCTCGAACACCACTACCGGATCACGAACACGGATGGCCCAATTGAGATGGGCTTTAATGTCATCGTTTATGGAGGCCCAATAAGTGTCCCCTTGCGTTGTGGAAGTGGACATTGTAATTATCATGGGTCTCTGAGTGTGAAGTAGTGATGGACGGTGGGGATTTGATCTAGTGAAGATGGGGAGCTTGGGTTTGCTCCCACTTACTTGTTGCAATAATGCAACAGCTAGCGCCATGAGAGAGGAGGGGGGAGAGAGAGAGAGAGAGAGAGGGGCTATGAAAGTTGAGCCAAGGGACACTAGATATATAAGCCTTGGACAAATTTTACCTAACTTTGGATGGTAAGATATTTAGGCCTTCAACAATCTTACCTAACTTCAATTTGGCGTATTGACTTGTGTGGATAAAATGAAACCTCGTGATCGCCATGTCTTAAAATTGATAGCAACCCAAGAATCTTATCCTCTATTTGAATGTTATAGAGGGTAGGAAAAGGTAAATAACATTCACACAAACTATTTGAATACTGTAAGCAGAATTGAGGAAAGTGAGAAAATCCAATAAAAATCTTTGCTTCATTCTTAAGTTGGGGTTGAATAAAAAGACAAGTGATGGGAATAAAATGCTTCTATGTCTCCTTCCTTGCCCCCAAAACAATGGGGTTAGTTTTTCATCACCCACCCCAACATATATCTTCGTTTTGAACGAATTGTTAGTTTGATCGTTCAATTTTAGGCGTTATGCAATTTGGACACTCTTACAAGCCATGTTAACTTACATATGTTAAAAACGTTCTTATATGACTGATATATACAGGCAATTAGAGGTGGGATACGAGCCGGGCTGGGTCAACCCGCCCCATTGAACCGCGGGCCGACTGGTCCGTTACCATGAATCGCACTGCACCGTGAAAGTAACGGGGCGGAGCGGTTCACGGGTTCAATACTGGGTGGGGCGGATTGACCCGTTTTAGGTAAAATTTAAAAAAAGATAAATGGAAGACACTATGTCTGTGACAACACGAGACAGAGATGGAGGGACGTGCAAACAATAAAAGCGAGGATTTTGATGTGAAGGATTCTGAAAGAGTAACATTAAAATGTTGACATAAACACGATAAGAGCAAAATAAGGAGATCGCGCAAGGGAAACAACTTATATGGGGGGAAAAAATAGTACAACAAACTCTCAAAGACAATAACAAATAGATGATTCGATTTGAAATTTAAATTTTGACTCAAACATTTAGTTCTAAAAATGACTCATAAGTTACAGCATGATTTGAATTTTATTAAAAATGAGTACTAATTAACGACATGATTTAAAATTAGCATTTAATTTTATTAAAAATGAGTACTAACTAAAGACATTATGAGTAAACTAAAGGTTGTAATTATTAAATTAGCAAATAATAACTTATATCTATAGTAGAAGATATTTAAGTATAATTATTACTACCAATCTCATCTCTATTTGGATGAAGAGGGGGTCTTGTAGGTTGGGGTCTAATTGTATGACCGATGGATTGTGAATTGGGTTATTGCGGCTCATCTTGATGCTCAGTATTCGGTTGGATAGCATCTCCATCAACTTCAACATCATGTTGACTTTGAACCGATTCATAGCCTGCTAATTGCTCAAAATGCCGCATCTCTTCTTGTAATCTTAGCATATTCACATATTTAGCCAAGTTAGATAATTTTTTCAATGTTTGCACGAATTACAAATATATAAAATTATAATTAATATTGGACATATCGAAATCTAAGAATCACAAATTATATTTTTTTCTTCAAAATATACAAACATATTTCTAAAAATCATAGTCATGAGACTTATAAAATACACAAAAATGAACAAAAAACTTCTAAATGACATTAATAGATACATGTAAAATTAAATACAAATTTTATGATTAAATTATATTTGTGTTTTATGATTAATACACATAAAATAAATTGACACTTATCAACTTGTCATAATTAATAACAAATTAACAAAATAAATAATACAAAAGAACGTACTTTAAAAAATGCATGGAGTTCACGGGCCGGGTAAGGGGCTGGTTACGGGTTGGTTCACGAGCCGGGTACGGGGTGGATCGTGGGCCGAGTACGGGGCGGTTATTTGGGCTGGGCCGAGCAGTTACATAAACTCGTTTCCCCCTTCACCCACCCCGACCCATGTCCCACACGGGTACGGGTCGGGTTGACCCGTACCCTGTTCACCACGGGCCTGGGCCAGTTTAAAAGCGGGCCGGGTGCAGATGGGCTCGGGTTGAACCGGCCCACATCCCACCTCTACAGGCGATAGTAAAAAAGAAGTCTCTAGAGAGAGGGAGAATTCTCTAGAGAGAGGGAGACCGCTGTGAGAAGTATGAACTCATCCTAATGAACAAACCACTAGACCCGACCCGTACCCTGTTCACCACGGGCCTGGGCCAGTTTAAAAGCGGGCCGGGTGCGGATGGACTCGGGTTGAACCGGCTCACATCCCACCTCTACAGGCGATAGTAAAAAAGAAGCCTCTAGAGAGAGGGAGAATTCTCTAGAGAGAGAGACCGCTGTGAGAAGTATGAACTCATCCTAATGAACAAACCACTAGACTCAATTAATTTTTTGCCCCCTGCCCACTTGCTGGCACTACCCATTGCATCAGGGTCTCTTTTTGCTTGTCCTGCTCTTCGTCTCCCCTTCAACCACCATGAAACTGATTCTTTACTCAGCGAGTCCCATTTAATTAAGTTCTCTTATCATCACCTTTTCAGCTCCCAACAACCAGTTTACAGGTTAATTGATCCTCCATTTACTGTGAGATCTAGTTTTAATCATGATTTGTGCACCAAATCTTCCGCAGCCATCATAGATCGACCGGCATAAAGTGCAGATCGATCTCCTCTGAGGCTTCGAAACCCGTCTACCACCATCGAATTAAATTGAGCACCACCCTTTGCGGTCTTTTCAAGACCCAACTGTCTCCTACTCCCCATTGCAATTTCTTTAAGATCCTCGTTGCTACTACTCAATTTGTAGAGTTTCGAGTGCCTAGACATAGGGATCTTGACTTCTCGCTCCCTTTGCCATACCAGTTTATGAAGGGGGTTGTATGTTTGTCAAATCCTTTTATGGGTGTACATCCCATCATCTATACCATCAAGTGGCGTCTGTTCTCGCCAAATGACTTCACTCCACCTATTTTTGGGTGGTTTTAGAGATTTACCGGTGGCTTTATATCTAATCGCTTCTGGAAGCTCAAGTGGACACTCGGTTCCAGATCGGTGAAATCTTGTCCAGGTTTGGTTGTTCCTTTCTCCTTCTTCATTTATGTACCCTCATTACTCATCATTGCTGTTGGATTTGCATTCTCCAGACCTTAATTACTCTTGCTAAAAAAAGATTTAGCCAGATCTGGAACATTAATTTATATGTCAGGCTAGGACCTCACGTTCACTGGAATTTCCAAATATTCCACCCAGGTGTGTCTGTTCTTGAATCTGCTTTGGTCATTGATGACTGGGTTCTCCTTTATGTTGATGAGCTTTGTACATCTCTATATATAGTGGGTCTTTGTGCAATGGTTCATCACCCCAACCTGACTTGCAAGACGTTGTTTCCTCTGATAATCCTATTACCCAACCTCCAGTCACATCTCTGTTGGATGGAGGTAGACCTCACCATAATAGCAAATCCTCTCAACCCCAGCACACTTGCTACTCCGATGCCCTCAAATTCAGAATAGGAAGTCAAGGTGGTAATCACCACTAATCACCGGGCCCTAAACACACTTCACCACCAACTCAAATTAAGCCCCTCCCCTCCACTAAGGAATTAACTGCATGTTTTTTACTAGGGAAATTTTGGGGGGAACCTGTGCCTTTTCCTGCAATCATTCATCGCACTCGCGATGAATGGAAGTTTGTTAAAGGCTAGATTGACTACATTGATCTAGGTAATGAATGGATTTTAATTAGATTTGAGAATTGTCAAGATAAGATGTTTGTGTTTTACCATAGGCCTTGGTTTGTGAATGGCCTTAACTTCGTTGTCATTTGTTGGGTACCCTTCTTTGATCCTTACCACACTGTCATTGCTAAAGTTGATCAATTGTCATTCCTAAAGTTGATCAATTGGTAAGAATTCCTGGACTTTCATGGGAATTCTGGGATGTGGATTGCCTCAAGGAGCTATTACACCATGTGGGGAGCATTGTTAGGGTTAACCAAAAAATACTCTTCTTCGTCTTAAAGGGAAATTTGCCCGAGTTTGTATCAACCTTGATTTCACCAAACCCCCACCTGGCAGTCTAACTATCACAAAAGACGATATGACCATGAGGGTACCAATTATCTATGAGGGTCTTCATGAGGTTTGTTCCCTTTGTGGTGGTGAGTCCCACCAACTTGAGGTATGCCCTAAACTGCTAGCCCCAAAAAAGATTGAGGTTTTCGTTGAGAAGTTTGATAACCAAGGTATCTCCTAAGCCAATAAAACAACTCCGGTTGAGCCTCTAAGCCACCTTTCACATTTTGAGAACTAGGTCACTGTTGCTCCTAAAAAGATAGTCAAATCCATGATCAACCCTCGTAATTTCAGATCCCCCAACTGCAACACCAAACCCACTAACAATGCGGTTTTTGATCCAGTTATGCAAACTCAACCCCCTGAATCTGGTAGTCAACCCCTTAATGTCAATCACGATGGTCCACCTGAGACTATCAATCAATCAACAATGATTTTTAGGATCCCTACTCCTGGAAGGCATCATTCTCGCGAATCTAAATGCCATGTTGGAGGACCCCTTGGTTAATAATGATCCTGTCAATAGCATTGATGAGAGTATAAATGAGGATGAAAATGTCGACATGTATCTGAATCTCCAAAATATCGAAGATATTGAGATGTCTACGGACTCTTCCAAACGGAACAGGTGCAAGGATGGGGAGAAGGCAACCTCCCAGGCCAACTAGTCTTTCGACACTAGTGTCATGATTGTTTTTTTGATGGACGTATTTGGGTTTTATGATTTGGTGTTGGGCAGACACGCTTGCTACCCTTTCCAGTCCATGTGCTATTGCCTTTCTTTCTCTTTTTCCGGTTCAACCATTTCTCCCTTAATAGGTCAGATGTGTTTTATGTATTTTTGGATAGGTGATTATCATGACCCGCATGTAATTATCTGGGCATATGTATATTATTGCTGCTCCAAGACCTTTCTTAACCTTTCTAGCCAGGGCCATGCACTTTTTTATGCTAGTAGATGCTACGTTTGGTGTAAGTTATGGATGCCCTTAATTTTAATGATTAATGATCTATATTTGTTTTATTGGGTTTTTGTCTATGCTCCCTTTTCAGCTCCAGGTGTAATGTGTTTGCCCCTTATGGAATGTGATATGCATAGTTGGTTTGTATTGGGTGGATGTAGGTTAGTGCTCAAGCTAATCATATATGCAACTGGGGTGAGCAGCCTGGTCATAAAGCTTTGAGTCATATACTCCTACCCAAGTTCATGTCGATGATGAAACCAGATATTTCTGAGACATATGAAACTTGTTATCTTGCACACACCTCATTGTGCTTATATCTTATGAACTCAAATTTTGTCCATTTCTCACTCCTTCCTCGCCTTGTGAACGGAATGAGTGCTATGCAGGTTGGCATGCTTATTAATTATAGGCCAAATCTAATATAATATATAAAAAGATGTTGTCAACCATGCTCTCCCCTTAATTTGTGGAGGTTAAGTGATTGAGGATCATTGATATCATTATCTGAGCAATCATAGCCTTTCAATTTTTCTTAAAAAAAAATAACACATTTGACTTTGTAGAGGCAAATTTGGCAACTTTTTTGATTTGGTAACTACCCATTCACACGCTTCTCTCTCCTCTCCCCTCCTTGTCTGCTTGTTCTTTTTTTTTGGGGAAGTGCTTATTCTTCTTCATTAATGTTTTGTTAGTGGTGTGATCTAGATTTATTGTGTTGGCTTCTTGTTTTTGTCAATAAATAGTATGGGAGAGATATTTAGATAGGGATTGAGAGATTTGTGAATCGAGTTTGTAATTCTGGTTGAATCATTGTGATCATCTTTGATTAGTGGAATACATATAACTTTGTTAATGTTGTTGGAGTCAGTAGATGTGTCAATCCTACACGTAAAATTTATGTTTATTATTCTTCTTATGAGCCTTATTTTTTGATTTTATTTTGTATAAGTCGGGGTTTAAACCCAACAATTTCTTTTTTGAATATCATTTTGGTTGGTGTTCACCCTCCCCCTTTTATTGATAGTTGGATATTCTTCTAAACCCCTTTCGTTGATTTTTATCCTTTGGTTCTTTGGGTTTCTATCGATTGGGGGGGCGCATTGGTCCTTTATTTTTCTTAAGTTCTTTTATGCTTTTTATTAAATTCCATGTGTTTTCAGATAAACACTATTAGAGATCAAGTGTTAGTAGCGAGATAGTAGGACTTTCTGCTTCTATAGTTCTATTGAATCATCGTGCAAGTGAGATGATACCATTGCAATGTAGGTCGTTCGGAAATGGGCAAAAATTTTATTTTTTTTTTTTGAGGCAGTCTAAATGTTGTTAACCTATATGTTTATGTCGTCCTAGCATTCTGCTTCACATTAGGTTTACCTACATGTTTCAATAAATTATCAAGTTTAACTTTAATGTGTCATGTTAATTTTAATAATGTTACTTTTCAATTGTTTAGACTCCATTTGTCTATGATTTTAGTTATGCATTTGTGACTTCCCTGTACTTTATCATTTTTGTTAATATGGGGTTGATTTCTTGTAATCTAATTTTATTTTGAAATTTTACCCAAAGAAAAAAATTGAATCTTTTCTCTTAATTTTTTGAGGGGTGTATGTAAGAGGTGTTTTGCAACAACTGTCTACGTGTTATGGATAACTTGAATGTGAAATATTTAATTCGGTTCTCTATCCTATGAAGAGATTGACGAGTACAAAGGAGATGATCAATTAGGGCATATTTGAATACGCATTTAGGCATTCAAAATAATTCGTTATTTTCTTCTATTTGATGAATATAGTCGATTCCATTATGCAGGGAATTTTAAGTATTTACTAATTCGGAAGTGCATATTGTTATGATGCAGACAAAAGGAAGGCCTTCCTAACATATAATGCAGACGATAAAAGTAAATTGAATGTTAGGTCCAGCTCCAATTGCATCATCATTGTCAACTAATTATCGAGAATTTTTAACCGATGAAGCTATAGTGTATTTTAAATTAAACATTTCATAGATTAAATAATTATTTAGTGATATTTTTAAAGGATTTTGTACTCATTCAAAAAGTTAATTACTGAATAATGCTCGGATTTTAATTAGAGTTTTCCAAAGTCAACAGAGGAATTAATAGGTGGAATTTGAACATACATCGTATAATAGAGAAGACTAATGAAAGTCAACAGATTACATTCTGTTGAGTTTGGTCGTACAAGACAAGAGGGTATCAGGGTGTATAAATTTTGTTTTAGGTACTATTGAACTGAATAGATTTCCCAGTTAACTGAGAAATAGAACTGCTGAATGTTCTTTGTCTATGATTTGGGTTTTGTGGCGGGAGATTATACATGGGAGTTATGTTGTCAAGTTGGGTTGTGTGGGATTTGACATAGTTGTTCAGGATGAAAAAAGCATTGTTGGAGATATACAGTTAGTAGGTTATAGGCTCCTTTGAAGTTAGGATGGGCCAGATGGCTAAAGCAATGACCCTTAAGTGGGTCTTGAAGTGGCTACCATGGGTTTTATACGAGGATTGTCCTTAGATGGATTCATTTGATATATGTAGAGGTACAAATTTGTCTTTATTTTTGTATATTGTTCAGAACTCTGTTTATGATTAGTGATGTTAAACTTATACTTCTGTTTATAATATGTTTGGTTTGGATGTTGTGATTTTGGCTCAAATGTTATTATAGATTGGCCAAATAGGCCAAGGATATTAAGTTCTCATATCAAATGCGGTGGTTGGATCTATTTGATGGTTTTTGTATTGATAATGTATATCGGTACTGTACATCCACTATCAGTAGTGGGATTTATCTGTTTTGATGAGAGAGCTCCTAAAAGAAATGTTGAGGAATGACATGGTGATTTTTTAAGTTTCTAGTTGTATGAATTTTTGCTTGGTATCAAGCATCCTCGATTAAAGCAATAATCACAAAATAAATAATAGGTCCACCATATTATGGGAAAGATTTGTCACTGATTTTTTTTTTTTTTTTGAGTGGGGTGGATGGGGCAGGGGCAGGGTGGGTTTGGAAGAATGAAAAGATGGATGTTATGAACCTAATTTAGGGGCCATTAATCATTTTTAACATAATGATGGTAGAAAAATTAAGCTTTTATTTTCTTTCTTTTTATTCCATTTTTTTTAAAGTTATATTGTAGAGTTTTCTCTTTTTGTCTGTGTTTTTTTAGGAGCCATTAATCATTGATCATATATGTATGTTGAGATTTAGAAAGAGCGATTCATTAACATATTCTTGCACCTTACATATCTACTCTTAAGAGCTGGTTTAACATTTGTGTTTGGTGATGAAATCTAATTTCTTTAGATATTTAACCATCATTATTAGTACCCCACATTTTAACATTTGCAACTTTTTCTTTGGCTATCTTGAAACTTTTGTAGATTGTGTCTACTCAGAAAGAAATTGTGCATCTTACATGTAAGACATTTCCTTTTTTTCTTTTCTTTTGAAAGGAAGAAGGCAAGAAGCTAATATTGTATTGTGAATGTTCGTGATAAATGTCGATACTTTTATTATCGTAATAAATTCTTTTTTTAAAGTGTATTTGTCATGTATTGGCCAGTGTAAAAAATAATATAACTGTGTATTTAAGTTCATTTTAATCCATGCTTTTATTAGTTTATGGACATATTTTCTTACTCAACAAAAAAACATTTTCAACCATGTCTATGGAATACACTTTCTTATTATGCATAAGGAATATTTTTATTTGTACTCAAGCTTAATTAGAAAATTGGTTGGAGACATTTGTCCTCCTCCTTTGGGGGAGGGGGTTAGAGTTATCTTTATAAAGATCGTGGTTTAAGATATTAACCCTCCCCTAACTTAGAAAGATGGGTTAAGATATTGTTATTTTTACTAAAGACTTTTAACATAACATATTGTGTGTAGTCTATGGATCAAAACTTTCAATTATTATGCTTCATTCATCTTAATATTTTGTAGATTAAATAATTGTAGGATGCTATTTGAGCACATGTCTATAATAAAAGTAAATAAATAGGGTCCTCCATACCCTTCATACCTTCAATGCAGTAATTAGGTAGTTAACATTTAATAATAATAATAATAACAATAGTATTAATATTAATAATATTAATATTAATATTAATATTAATAGACAATTATAGGATGCTATTTGAGAACATATCTAATTTATCATTTTGGATTATTGTTTTGTATGTTTAAACCTTTGTTACAATAGACAATTATTCTACGCTATTCATTAATCACTTATATTTATTCAAGTAATTAATTTCGGGGCAACGCACAGGTTTTTACTAGTATTTACAAAGCGAATTGTTGTATTATACTTAGGGCTGTCAAATAGGTTGAGTCGGGTTCGTATTCGGGTCGAAGTTAAACGGGTTGAAAATCTCCCGACCTGAACTGACCTGTTTAATAAAGGGTTGAAAAAATCCAACCTGAAACTGTTTAACATTCAAACGTCAAATTGATTCTGACCTTTTAACGGGTCTCCTTAAGTTTAACAGTAAATCAGGTTCACTTACTTGTTTAACCTGTTTAACAACTTTCAAACTGAACATGTGTGTGGAGCCTGAGACTACAATTGGATTACTTTGTAAACATACATGTTACATGAATTCTTGGTATACCAACTACTCAACAAACCGACTTGAAGGAGATCAGTAAGTCCTAGAGATCAGTAGTGAGAAGATGGGGCTAGGAGAGTGGAGAGGAGATGGGGAGATCGAATCAGTAGAGAGGAGATGAGAGGGGCACTGAAGGCTGAAAGCAACTCAAGTAAGCTCTAGCTCTGTGTGGAGAAGTGGTATTGCGAATGAAGAACTAAAAAAGGTAAGAAGCCTTTTATATCTAGGGTTTTCACTTGATAGGGTGGGCTTTATAGGCTTAGGAACAAAATGTGAAAATATAAAATTTGAACCCCCCGCCACCCAGTAAAAATCTGAAAATTAAAATTTCAATGGCCCCCAAAAATGTTCAAAAAAACTACACATAATTATATATTGAAAATAGGTTAAACGGTTAAATGGGGTTACTGTAAACAGGTAAACGGGTTGACCTATTTAACCTGTTTATTTAAACGGGTTAAATAGATATTTTTTCGTGTCGAAAATTTCAACCTGAATCTAATCCGTTTAATTAAACGGGTTAATCATGTCAACCTATTTAATTAAACGGGTTGAAAATCTTTACCCAAACCCACCTAATTTCGTGTTCGGTTCGGATCGGTAATCGTGTCGGGTCAACTTTTGACAACCCTAATTATACTTATGGTGAGTGAGATACAAGTTGGATATCAATCTTCTTGTATCTCCCATACTCGTTTTCAGAATGCCTTTGGGCCCAATCAAACTTATATATTGAGTTTAATTATTTATGATAATTATAGAAGCCTAAATTTATCTAGTGACGACTATGTATTCAATGATTTTTCACTACCCAGAATTCGCAATTTGCAGGATACTCCTGTGCTTCTATCATTTCCCTCACCAAGTAATAGTATGATCCCCTCCCCATTTATGAACAGTGGAATAATTTTCATGTCTTCCTTGCGAAAATTTAGTACGAACAAATGGGGTATGAGAAGCGAGACCTATTGTTTAAATTTTTTTAGAATCAAAAGGCCTCTACGACATTACGTTTCCATGCTGAGGTTGGGAATACTTAATTGAGAATCAGAGAATCCTTTTCTGTTGCTCATGGTCATTTGTCATTTATAGCATGAAATAGTTGGAAAGTTCAAGGTGAAAAAAATCTCAAGTTACACAGGATATGAGATTTCTTATGAAGATTCAAAAACTTGACATTACTTTTTTACTGGAAATTATGGTTAAACGATCAAAATATAACTAAAATCCTCCCACTAATGGGGTTTGATCATTACGATTATATATATATTTCCTAACAATCATTCAGGAGGAATAGCAGCTCTTTGGAACAATGATAACATATATGCGTCCGTACTCCTCAAGGAACCACGAGCCATTCATATGCTTGTACATGACCCCGATCTAGCTAAAAACTCCATCATCTTAGGCATATATGTGCCGGCACAATCCATTCAGAAAGATAATTTTTGGAGTCATTTAATAGATCTTCACCACACATTTGATCTTCCATGGTGTCTTATAAGTGATTTCTACGAACTTGCTGACCCTATTAAAAAAAAGGGAGGTCAGATATTGGCTGGAACACTTTACCAAAGACTAAACTCCTTTCTTCTCAATATCAATGGAGAATCAGTCCATGTTAATGGACAACAGTTTACTTGGAAGAAGAAGATTCATATACACTTGATCTACGAACAACTCGATACAACAATAATCAGGAAAGCTTAGTCAGATCTTTACCCAAATGCATTTGAAATACATGGCAGTTTTACTTGTTCAGATCATTGCCCTGTCATACTCTCCTCCAAAGTACCACAACAAAATACGAAAGCATTCCCTTTTCGGTTTCAAAATTGTTGGTGTAAGTACCAACAATTGGATGTTATCGTCAAGAAACACAGGCCTATCCATGTTAGAGGATCCAATATGCTCAAAATGGCCAAAAAGCAAGAATCTTAAATACGAAATCAAAGATTGGTCTAAAAAACACTTCGGGAATATCCAAGATAAATTGTCCAAGAATACTGCAAAAATTGATTACGTTGAGGAAAATTACTTGCTGACCCTACTAGCTATAGACTCAATTCTTGGATAAAACGCTTGCTCAAATAGCGTGAGATAATGTTCAATCAAAAAAATTGGGGTGATCTTAGTAGGAAGGGATGCTTGATCAATGGAGACAGAAACTCTAAATTCTTCTAACGAAACACTAATGCTCCATTCAAGCGCAAAACAATAATCAAAGTTAAAGATGATTGTGGTATTTGGGTCACTGACCAAAAAGAAATTGCAAACAAATTCATTTTAGATTACGCATAGAGATTTAAATCCCTATACAATCATAGCAGACTCAGTTAGATCTAGCTCACCTAATAACCGATTATGAGAATGAAGAACTCATTTGGCTCCCAGATCTAGATGAGGTTAAATAGGAGCCTTTCAGTATTGACTCTACTAAAACATCAGGTCCAAATGGTTGGTGTAGGTTTTTTTAAATACTATTGAATCTTTATCAAAATAGATCGATTCAATTGTGTTCTTGAATTTTTCAAGAATGGAAAAATCTTCAAAGAAATTAATCATACTTTCATTACGTTAACTCCGAAAGTGAATACACCAACTCAAACGCCTAATTTAGACCTATTAGCTTATGGTCAACAGTCTAAAAAATTATTTCTGAAATTTTGGTCAATAGACTGAGACCTCTACTAGATAAGATTATATCCATGGTGGACTTATGTTTAGAGGATGGACACCCCTAACCCAAAAAAACTATAATGAGTTATTTTAGAGGAGGTCGTAGTGGTATAAGCAGACACCTCTAAAATAAACCTAAAAGATTATGTACAGTCTTTAAATGTACCTAATTTACATACTTATATTTTAATTTTTTTTAAATACCAGAAGTATAGCTATATATTAAATTCGTGACCAACTCAGAGAAGAAACGCTGCAGACTGGACATCAATTTACTAGCTTCAATACAATATATGGTATGACTTGAATTAAATAAAAAAAAATAATACAATCTTGGACTTACCTTGCAAGGTAGGCCTACGGCCTTAAAAATTTATTATAAAGAGAAAAACATGCCCACGTTACAGCATAAACGTAAATTTAATGTCGTTTTTGTAAGTCCTGGCATATATGACATCAGATAACATCAATAGGCTTATGTGGCACTGCAAGCTCAGACATAAGGTAAAATTTTCCAAAATTAGGGGCATGAGATATAGATCTAAGTTATCACAAATAATAGACTATACAGTAATACCATAAACATGTTACAAGGTGCAGTCTTTCCATCCATATCAATCCATCAGTAGCCACAAATCCCCCCCCCCCTCTCAAATAACTACTCAAGTTGGATCAGTACAATTTTTTTAAGTAATGATGTATATAATAAGGCACCTCTTAAGTGTCTTCTTTTGTCCAAAATGAACATGTATGATTTAACCACACCTAATTTTCAACAGTTAGAGCTAATTATAATTGTGAATCTTTAGTATTCGTCGGCTATATGAACGGATATACAATGACTCCCTAATTGGACAAACTTATCCGTGGAGACGTATCATATGTGTAATTTTATAATTGTTAAAACAATATGTATAAAAAGATGATTTTATACAATTTATAAGTTGTAACATCCCTTTATTATTCAAACATACCATTTTTTAAAATTTAACACATAATGACATAATTTTTAAATGCAAACAAGACACTTAAAAGGTGTCATGTAGAAAAACATTTATCATTTTTTTAAAAAGCTAAGATATGAGTACTTAGAAAGAGTTTTCCATAGATAAAATCTGTCTAGAATATAAAGTAAAAAGATTATTAGCATTTATTCAAAGATCCCCGCATTACAAAAGTGGATAAGGTAATGCTAAAACTTTTTATATAAGTTAGGTCTTCATAAACAGAACAATGCATGTAAGTTTGAAGTGCAGTTTCAACCCAAGCCCTATTGGTAACATGTGGAATAAATCACAAACTTATAAACGTGCGCAACGCCATTTTATTTATCAATGGAGACTCCAACTAACTTCAAACTCCAACAAATGATTACCATATTGCCAAGTTTTAGGAACATTCCTTATTGTCCTGAATGAAATGATGATTTGCCATGAAACTTGAACCTTGTTTCATATTTCTGGAATAACAATCTTATTGTATCGTTCCATGTAAATAGTACTTTTCAATTTCATAGATTTTGCTCTAACTCCATCCTAAAATATGCAATTGATATATGAGAAATTATAGAATATATAATTACTAGTTTCTCAAAGCATTTTAAAAATAGACTAATCACTAACTTAACCTTAAATGTACCAAAAAGTAGACAATGAACTTTAGAGTATATTATGCTTCTAGGACTGCATATTCTCGTACGTAATCTAAACGCACATTAAATTAGCCTATATGATTAATATACATGGGTAAAAAAAAACTACGTGATTTATTGACGTATATACTTATATGAGTATGTGCAAATCCCTTGACTGCCTATTGAATGTCTCATCTCAATAAGAACACGTGAGAGCGGTCAAATTCTAGGTGAGTGCTCCCTACATAATCATTGTCATTCCGTTTCACCGGCAACTCATTCCCAAACGAGGGGAACCCGTTCCCAATGAGTGGCTGTATGTTTGGGCCAAACATGTGGGTTATGGTCGTTATGGACCATCCCTTGGGCTTGGATGTGGGCAGGTCAGTGATAGGGAGGTTTCATGGGCATGGACCCCAAGCGCCATAGAAACGGCTTGGGCCTAGTGCCTACCACGAGCTCACATGCCATTACACAAAGGGTCGGGGCCATGGACCTAGCCCAGTAAAGGCTAGATAGATCATGGGCTCGAGGAATGAGATTAGATGACAGATATATGTTGTCCAAATTGAGTTGGGCATCGTTTATGGAGGCCCGAGAAGTGTTGGTCTTGGTTGTGGACATACATTCTCATGGGCCTATGAGTAAGAAGTGAAGGGCGGTGGGGATTTGATCTAGTGAAGGTTGGCGACTTAGGCTTATTCCTGTTCAAGTCCGGTTGCTCCAGGAGAGAGAGAAAAGGGGGGGGGGGGGAGTATAAACATAATCCTAGGGACATACACTGGGATTAGTAAGACAAGCAATAAGCCCTGTCTAATTTTACCTAATTTTAGTGGTACTTGAGCAAGGCATAAATAAGACAGAAACCTTCTGATCCTCATTGTTGCAATTTGGTGGTGGTGGTCGTTGGTTCGATTCCCACAGTGGGCTCTTTTGGGTTGCTTATGAATGGTGAAGGGAATTCAAGAAAGAAGTTGCATGTGAAAAGCTGCCGATGGTGGTCCATTGGTGCTTCACTCAGAAAATTATGATCAGAACACTATGATAAGTTAGTATTATTTCTCTATAATAATATCTTTTTTCCATAGTTCGTAACATTTAAGAATAAGAAATCTTTCATACTACTAAAAATAAATTTAATTAGACATATTTAAGTCTTTGGATGACAGTTAGTTTAACTAGTAAAATTTTTGAAATTCGTTACCTGAAATTTAAGGTCGAATTCCATCCATATCAGTCTTTCCTCCTCATTTACACCAAATAAAAGAAATATTTAAGTTTAAAAAGTAATTGAATATGGGAAGAAATCTGGACCAAAAAAAACAAAGAAGAAATCTATAAATGAATCTTTCATTAAATTTTTGGCTCAATTGGAAGACCCTTCTACGCTATTTCTAAAGGCCAAACAAAGAAGAAAATAAACTCTCTGCATAAGATACTAGTAAACGACAGCAGTCAATCAAGCCAGAGGAATTGAAGAGCAGCGTGAGTTGTGGTTCAGCTAGATACCGTTTGATATTTGATGCTTTGTTTCACTTATAACAAATCTTATATCGCGAGGAGTACAAACTCCTATGAACCACGTAGCTTCACGAATTAAAAATTATTTATATGATAAATACATAATAGAAAAATATATATACAAAACAAGAGGAAGTACACACTCCTAGGTATAAAATATACATTACCCACTTACAATACTTCGATCTTTTCAAATAAATAAAGTTACTTAAGGGCACAACATATTGGATATCAGTTAAACTAGATTGATAGATTTATTTTAATCTTGTTAACTAATATGAATGGTATCAGTATCATATGGTTCCACTCAGTGGCGAAGCCAGGAAATTCGGAGAGGGATGCGGAATTAACAGCACACAATATAAAATTCAACAATAGTCATAAACTGAAATTAAACAACAATTACATTACATCTAATCTAATTGTCCTCGACGAGACCTCATATTTTAAAAGCGATGCAAAATATCATTAGTAGATAAGCTTTCAAACAAATCATCCTCAAAGTAAACTATCTTTTTGAAATATCTATGCATTTTAACCTAGAATTGAAATTAAACATATAAATTAAACAAATTTTATATTGAAATTGGCAAATAAACTTACAAATTAAACTATAAAAGCAAAGCAATTTACAAATTCAGAGTTAACCTATAATTGAAATGAAGCCTATAAATTAAACAAAGTTGGAATTGAAATTGGTAAATAAACTCATAAATTAAAGAATACAACAAACTAATCTAGAAATTGAGATTTAACCTAGAATTGAAATTAAACATATAAGTTAAACAAGTTTGGAATTAAAATTGACAAACAAACTCACAAATTAAACAGTACAATCTTATTAATCTACAAATTGAAGAATTAAGTAACAAATTCAAGTCAATTAAACATTTAAACTAGTATTAATAAAAGGAGAACTCACGAATTTGGAAAGAGAGCTGAGGTGGTTGGTGGGTCGTGCGCTCGCCGTTGGGAGGCGTTTTGGGCAACGTAGGGGCGGTCACCGGTGAGCGGCAAGCAGCGGGTGGTGGTGTGGTGCTTTGGTGGAATGGTGGTGGTTGAGTGATTGGCTGTGGGTAGAGCGAACAGAGAAAGAGAGAGTTAAGGACTCGAACAAACAGAGGAAGAGTACGGGGAGGCTTTAAAAAAAAAATAAATGAAAAAAATAAAATGGATAAAGGGAAGGATAGAGGACTCGAACCCGCAACATCAGAGACAAGGCAAGTCACAAATTAGGGGCTTGGACCACTAAAGCAAGGGAAGTTTTATGCATCTCTTCGACACATCTGATACATATAGTTAACTTCTAATTTTTTTTTTTTTAAAATTCTCAAACGTATATTAATCTTTTTTATAAAAGGGGTGTCGGCTGACCCCACTGACCCACGGTGGCTACGCCACTGGTTCCACTTAAACTAAGTCACCATATAGGGTTTAGTTCACCTTGTAGCACTTAATTATTTTTGTCAACGTACTCGCTTTCATACTTGTTTACATGACAATTCTGGGCCACAATTCATGTATGTCCCATAACAATTATCTAGCGACTCTTTCTGTAATTTTACTCCATTTCAACTCTAGTAAAAAATAGAATCGAATAGAACTAAGTGTCTCACGCAAATTTAAAACTATTTCATTAATTAACATAAAAAGTCATCTTTATTTCACTTTGCCAATGAATCAATTAAAATTTTATCTGACCTACTTCATTAATAGATCAACAATAACTTAATCAAGGGAAATTTACAGTCTGGTGATACTTTAATCGGGGTAAAAATACATCATTTTTTCTACAACATTATGGCGTTAGTTTTGGAGGAAAAGCTAGGCAAGGAAAAATAGAATTGCAAAGAAAATTATTAGTATGTCCTTAATGAATATCTTAAAGGAAAGTATATGATAGAAGGCACTGGGTTTACTGTTTATTATCTCTCTACCCATTCAATCTTCACAAACGTCATCCACATCTACGCTCTTTTTCTCCATCCAGCTTCATCAATGTCTCCAACCCTCTCCATATGTACAACTGCTGGTCTTCCACTTTCTCAGCGTCTCTACTATTTCTGTGAAAGAGGCGTGAATTGGGGGTAAATTTGGTGGCTTTCAACAAGGGTCTAGAAATGGATAAGGTAAGGTAGATAGCGATTCAACATTCAGCAACGGCACCAAACTTTTCGCAAGTTGCATACTGCTTCTAAGGAAGATGGAGACATTATAATGAGGGTAACCGGTTGACGTGGAGAGGAAGGACTGGAAAGAACTAAAATGGGTAGATTGCTACAGCTACCTAGGTATACAACATGTACGTTGTATTTTGTGATAAATGCTAATCGTACGTTAGTAGAATGAGCTTGTTGTCGTTGTTGTTATTCTTGCGAATGGCAATTGTGTGGGTATATATGTATACCACAATTTTGTTCACTGTCTACCATGGTAGTAAGGTTGTCGGTGTTGTGTAATCCAAATTGCATGAAAATTTAGCAGAGTAGTGTACCATAAGAGCGTGAGGGAAGAAAGACATCCTTAAAAAAAAAAAAGAAAATTATAGTAGCATGTCAAGGTGTATAGCGGTTTGTATGAAAATGGTAATGGGAGTGAATAAATTGTGGGGTAGGCAATATTGTACTGGGTGTGGGAGACAAGTTAATATGTTATTAAAAAGGGTGTTATTGTTGTAAAAGAGCTATACTATTGGTCGAAGGTCGAAATTGAGGTGCATGTAAACCTGGATAACTTGAATTATATTCCGTGGTAGACATAGTTTACTAATTAGGTAAACATCTAACTATAGTGGAGGGTACTATCTGAGCCACCTGTGTGAAGTACATGACGCATTGATGTTTAAACTGACAAAATGATGTTACTATATGGTGTGCATTGCAAATACGAAGGTGTTAAGGAGGTTGATGGGAGTGAGTGGTACGGGCAGGGATAGAGGGGTATGGCTATTGTGATGCACATAAAATGGATGAAGATGGTGTTGTTGTAAGAGACGATGGTAGAGGGAAGGAACTAGTTGTGTATGTATTATGGAGGGAGTGTTCGAAAAAAGTGGAGATGGGAAAGCAACCTATGAGGGAGGGATAATGAAATGTATGCTGGTGAAGGAGGAAATGGGCGTAGAGGAGGTGTGAACATTGGTGAACGATGCCGTAGGTAGTGATTTGTCGGAGCACAAAGTATGGTATAGTTTGAATTACGATAGGCAAATATCAATAGCAGTGGAGGGGGATATGAATGTGAGGTTGATTTCAAGGGAAACGATGAAAATAGCTATTTATATGTGGGTGATAATGATGGTCCGAGGAGGTGAGTACGAAAAGTTGTTGAAGCATGCAAAGGATGGACACACACTTCTGATGATGACATGGTATGTGGCACAAGTAAGAGAGGTGCGGCTATTGCGGTGCAAGAGGGTTAGATGGAAGTTGCCAAATAAGGAAGAGTGAAAAGGTGACGATTTTCAACTTACATTTTGCTCGCTTGTGTCTTATTAATTTGACTGAACATTTCTATCGTGTTGAGTTAAAGCTCCACTACTAATCTATATTAGTGATATGAATCTTGAGCATTGTTCTATTTATATATCCTAAATTACAAACATATAATTTTCCTACATTATAGTATACATTTACCAATGTGCACATAAATATTACCGAGGTAAACTTAGCTGTGACATTCACATAAAGCCTTTCCCATAAACACCATCCTGACATACAGAAATTCCTATTGCCGTTTGTGAAAAATATTAGCTATACTTCAGTTTCTATTACATACAAGGTAGGTATATTGGGATCCAAAATGTGGTAAACATTAAACATTGTACTTGATATTTATGTTCGTTTAACTTTTATGAAACGCATTTATTTTATATTGGCAAACAGGTATGCACTTTATAATCAGTGTCGTGATCTTAAATTCTACAACCTAATACAACTTCTCATGAGTCTCCTCTCCCACAAAAATAAGTTTCTCTCTATTGTACTGGAAATTATGCGATTTACCTTGATTTCTATTATATATCATGACAGTAAACAAGGTTATGGAATGTTATAAATGAAAACTTTATTGAATAACTTCCCTTCATATTCAAAGCTGCGACAGGTTATCATTGACAGCACATCATATTTTGTAATAACAACAACTGACATGTTGTTGCATACAACATTCCGCTTAATGAAACCATTACCTGTGCATCCAAATAAGTCCCCAAATAAAATGACTATCCCTAAATTCATGGAATATTTTGTGGGCCTTAAAACATTCATCATGACAATTGAACTACCTATACATCATCATCCAATAATGGCACACACCAGGGTGCACATCCACACACATTGTCCATGTATTACAAGGCATACACTGCTTATGCCAGGCCATTAGCTATTGTGTACCACAGTAAATATAATTATGGGGTTGTGTCAATGATGATGCTGGGTGCAATCCACGAACATGCAAAATGTAATGTCATCACAAACGAGGTGAACATCTCCTACACCTTGTGATGCTATAGTGCCATTTATGTCAGTGTCGTTAATTTCAACATGTAAGACTATAATGGCATAGAATTAGTACACCCCTATCATCTTAGGGTTGCAAGTCTATGTACTAAAAAAAATTAAATCAAAAATCACGTTTTTCACCCTGCATTCACATCCTGCTTGTGTTTGGCCCATACGAACCATCTAACAAATTCTCTAAAGGCACACACTTCATTCCCATTGACAACCTAACCTTGTAGTCTTTTATGGGCTTCATTAGTAGAGTTTGTGTCGGATGAGATTCATCAAAAAATGTTCTTTGTGCTACATAGGTTCAAACTCTACAAACATCACTTTTGCAGTGAGGGTAGAAATGGCCACAATATACTTGCACTTGGTTATGTACTTTATATCCTTATTGTATCTTAAATCGAGTCATTGAGCAGAGTCACCAACTTTTTCTTATATGTTTATAAGGATTACGCTAATAACACACCATATGCATATTTGACCGCCATTCGGTGCTCTATGCAAGTGTTGCCTATCTCATTTGGTGATTTGTTATTTTTTAACGTTCTCTTATGCCATGTTTGTTTTGATGAATGCTGCCTTCATGATGTGTTTACGTCCTACTGATAATCCATATTTGTGTCATTTCTTTTTTATCACTGTTTTTTTTTTTTCACGTTCTAAAACCCCTACCAAAAATTCACGTCAATATGTTTACTTGAAAGTTTGTGTTTGTTTACTAGTGTGAACTTTACTGTATACGTGGTAAATTTTACTTTCATAATTAGGTAGACCCTTTACCATTACTGGTGCTGGAAATAGCACACGGTCTCTCCAATTGCTGGAAATATTAGGTTTCCTACGTTCTCCATATCATTCATCCAATGTCTACTAGTTTCCCATCATTGTTCACCAAGGTAAACATGGCATTTGGGTTAGGACAACAACAACGATGGCTGTAACTAATGAACTTGCAAATGTGACCTCGTCGCATACGAGTTTAACATCAACCTAACATGTTGGTTCTATTGGGATATTTATGCCACTATCATAAACTCATATGATACATACCACAATCATATACAATTAGTACACTCCTATCATTTTAGGGTAGCAAGTTTGTATACTAAATAAATTTAGTATCAAATCATCAGTTTTTACCACCTACAAGTTTGTCTGCTTGTGAATGTACCGTATATGCGATGTTGTGTGTTTCCATTGGGTGTAAAAGCTTGTTATATATGTGATGTTGGGTCGCAGTCTCATATATTCAATGCACATAGTCATACCCATAAGTTATCATGACAAATTAGTAGTTGTGGTACTTCTAACCAAACACTTGTGTCATACCTGCGATGATTACATTTTATGTCCGATATTACAACGGGCTTTAAACCCCTTGTACACTGCAGCCATTTTCAAGAACTACACTTATTCATCAATTTTCTCAGCTAACACTATAGCATACGCAAAATTGAACAGGTGGTTGTCTGCATCCAACGCACAGACAGTAAGTATAGTCCCCTTCTAAAGTCCTCTCATATGAGTGTCAACAACAAGAAGTATTATCCCGTGTCTAAATTTGCAGTCATTTACATTTACAACATATGCAACAAGTATTAAACCTCGATTCATCAACCTTAAAAAGGCCACAGATCCTGAATTTGCTATGGCAATTGCAACACACATCCAAGACAACAATTTGCAATGATCAACTGATTTACCAAGTACCATCAAGCACACGAATTATCTTACCCTCCAAGACTGCATTTATGTCAACTGAATCTCCAACTTTAACTCCAAATCCTGCATAACATCTCTGGAGAATAATTAAAATATAACTATACTTTACCCTTAATGAGATGCCCAAGAAGTTCTACTCTGACCCGTCGTCTTTCCACACACCTATCTGACACTACTCTCCCACATTCTACGTATGTTGACTTCTAAAATCTTTAAACAACATCATCTCCATGTTCTTGCCACCTCTAACACATATGTGGAATGAACAGTCAATTGCATCACACTTGACCATAATTCTTTAATTGTAGCTCCTCTCAAACCAATAGCTAAACTGGTTCGCAACTGCATACTTCCACATTATTTGTTGAAATGCTTCAACTGATTGGAAAATCTATCCCTCTCCACTGATTAATTTTTTTCCAGATGCTGAGCTTGGGGTAGTTACTTTGCACTTAAAGACCAAATTGTGGCCAAACGTTGTCACTTTTGTTAACCTCTTCATCACATCCATCATCTGACGCCATGAATATTTCATCATTGTCTAATAATTTGATGGTTTATCCTACTAGTGTTAACCTGAATTTAGGTTGCTCAATTCCATTTCCGGCCCTTTCAGCTACCAAAGACTTGCAATTTCAAGCACAACCTACAAAGGTCACTTAGTTTTATAATGTTAATTAAGTTATCTATTTCATCATATATATCTTTACAAAGGATACACCATTTCACTCCTCCTTATTTGGCACCTCGCTTCCGGCCTTTTTGTACCACAATAACCCCACCTCTCCCACTTGTGTCATACGCCATCCCATCATTAAAAATGTGCATTTGTCTTCACATGCGTCAACACTTTTTTTGTACTCGCCTCTTCAAACCATCATTGCCAACCGCACATGAATTTTCATGTTCATCGTTTCCCTTGAAAATCATCCTCACATGCATATCCCTCTCAATTGCCATTAACATTTATCTATCATACTTTAAACTATACCGTACTTTATACTTCAACAAATCACTACCTATGGCCTCCTTCATCAATGTTTGCACCTCCTCTACCCCTATTCCTTCATTCACCAGCATATATTTCTTTAATGCTTCCTCGTAGGTTGCTCTCCCATCTCTACCTTCCTCTAACACTCACCCTGTAACACGTGCACAACTAATTCCCTCCCTTTATAATAGTCTCCTATATAGCATCATCTTGATCCATTTTACGTGATCATCACAACGGCCATACCTTTCTATCCTTACTCGGACCAGTCACCCATATTAACCACCCTAACACCTTCATATTTGGGTTGCATGTCATATAGTAACAACATTTTGTCAGCTTAAACATTAGTGCATCTTTTACTTCACACAAATGGCTCATATAGTACCCTCCACTACAGCCACATGTTTATCTAATTACTAAACTATGTCTACCATGGAATATAATTCAAGTTATCCAGGTTTATATCCATCCCAATTTCGGCCTTTGATCAGCATTATAATCCTTTTATAACTTTTTCACCCTTTTTCATCACATCTTAACTTGTCTCCCCCTCCCAGTACACTATTGCTTACCCCATAACTTATCCACTTGCATTACTATTTTCATATAGACCACTATACACCTTACCATGTCACAATAATTTTCTTTCTTTTTTTTTTAGGATGACTGCCTTCCCTCACACTCTTATGGTACACTACCCTCGCTACATTTTCATGCAATTTAGATTATACAACACTGACAACCCAACCACCCTGGAGACAGTGAACAACATTATGGTATACATATATATACCCACACAAGTGCCATTCGCAATAACAACAATGGCAATATGCTCATTCTACTAACATATGACTAGCATTTATCATCGAGTATGACATACATGTTGTATATCCAGCTAGCTGTAGTGGTCTACCTATTTTAATTCTTTCCAGTCCTTCCTCCCCATGTCGACCGATTACCGTTGTCATAATGTCTTCATCTTCCTCAAAAGCAGTATAAAGCTTGCAAAAAGCTTGTTATTGTTGTTGAATGTTGAACCATTGTCTACCTTGCCTTACCCACATCTTCTCACCCATTTATAGACCCTTGCTGAAAACCATCAAATTTACCCCCAATTCACATCCCTTTCACAGAAATAGTAGAGACGTTGAAAGAGTGGAAGATCAGAAGTTGTATGGGGAGGGTTGGTGGCATTGATGAAGTTGAATGGAGAGAAAAGAAGCAGAGGGGGATGGCGTTTGTGAAGGTTGAATGGATAGAGAGATAACAAACAGTAAACTCACTGCCTTCTTTTGACACACTTTCCTTTAAGACATTCATTAAGGGCGCGCTGGTAATTTTTCTTGCAATTCTATTTTTCCTTTCCTAGTTTTCCTTTGAAAACCAACACCATAATGTTTTAGAAAAACTGACTTAAGCCATGTTCGGCAAAATTAGCTGTTCAAGTAACGAATAGCGGTTCAGGTAACGAATAGCGGTTCAGATAACGGATAGTCTTTCTAATTTAGGTGTTAGTGGATAGCTGTTTAGATGAGCAGTTTAAACTAATGTGTTCGGTAAATTTAGCTGTTAAGCTAGCTGATCAATGAAAATTGACATAAAAGAATATAGATAATTTTCAAAAATAAAATTTTTAAAGGATATCTTTTCACTAAAAAATATGAAACGCTACTTTTAAATGTCCAATGTTCATACTATTAGTTTTTCAAAAACGCTGCTTGAAACGCTAAGCGCTACTTGAAATACTAGTCAAAATACTAGTTTACCGAACACTAAGAATTAACTAATCAGTATATTAATTTGGTCAAAATATTAAATACTACTCAAAATACTATTATTGAATACGACCTTAATTTTGTCTCAATTAAAGTATTACCAGGCTGTAAATTTTCCATCTTAATTTGACCTGACCCAACTGTTACAGCGAACAACCCTTCGTTAGTGTACATTGCATTTGTGCGCCCTTTCCGTGTTAGAAAGCAAACACCAATATTTAAATTCCGTTCAATATGCGATTTGTTCCATGTACATGCTGCGCTGGTCCGGCGCTGGGTTCTAGGTACATATACCAGATTCGATTCCTGCTCTCAACACAAAACAGGCAAGTTCTATCTTTAATTTTTTGGCCCGGGGGGGGGGGGGTAATTACTTTTCCTGTTGTAGTCAGATAACCTCTTTTCAATTCAATTCCTCTTTTTATTTTTCTTTATGTTTATATTATTAATCTAATTTCTTGAATGATGACCAAACAACTATAAATAAATATTTTTACTCATAATGATGTCCAATAAAATTACACTTCACTAAAAATATTTTTTTTTTCTAAGGGTCTATTCGCTGACATATTTAGTAATGTATGCTAATATATATAATAATGCTCACATGCAAATAACAAGATGCATTATTATCTTTATTGTTATTATTATTATTGTTGCCATTACTACTACTATTCTTATGATCTTATCCTTGTTTCTTACCTGGTATTAGTGTTGCTCACTAATGTGCATAGTGTTGCTTACTAATACGTGTGACATTTTTCACTCATTTGTACAATAGTCCTCTTGTGTGTAAGAGGTACTATATACATAGGGTCTGCTCCTTGACATATTTGGTAATGCTTGCTCGTGTATATAGTAATGCTTACTAATACATATAAAACACTCACTAATACATACAGTAATGCTCACGTTTGCTGACTAACATATATAATCTTGTTTACTAATACATACGGTATTGCTCACTAACTCATATGGTATGCTCATGAGTGTAAAGGGATTGTACACCCAGGGTTTGCTCGATAACATGTCTAGCGACTCACACTAATATATATAGTAACGCTCGCTAATGAAAAATATAATGCTCACTTACATATACACAATGCTCACTAATACATACAATAATGCTCACTAATAATACATACAATGTTATGCATTTTTTTTTGTAAATTGAACATTTTGGTGGTTACTTAGTAAGAGTTCGACATACAATTAATCATTGAATAGTTCATCATCCAAATATTTTATTCCGTCAATGATAAGATTATTGCATTCTTTTGATAAATATCTGAATCTCATTTAGCGAATATATAACAAACATAATTAGAATGAATATTAAAAACAACAAATAGGTTGAAAAGTTGTAGATATAGTGTAATAGAATACATTAAGGGAAGGGGAAAAAATTCAAATGATGACAAAAGAAATTCAAGTAAATGGACAAAATGATTAAAAACACTTTTAAGAAAATAGTCATGAGCTGCGGGTAATCTTCAAGCCTTTGGCCCTCTACCTGAGCATTGAGGAGTCATGCCGCCAAGCTCTACGGCCCAACTGACGCAAATGTCAACGAGATCCTTTTTAATTAAACATTGCCTAGTTAGCGCATTGGCCGAAGCCCATTATGTATGGACCGGGCGGACGTAGCCTATGTCGACCCGGTTGCGCAATATAATTTGCACACTTGACCTAATTTATTATGTGGACAATGTGAGGCCAAATCATACAGAGGAGAAAAGACCATGACTCCCACAAATGCATGTTATAAGACCGCTGATTCCAACATCCAACCGTTGCAGAAATCAAATTATTTTGTTTAAATGATAAGTTATACAACAATTAAATAGTTCTTCTATCAAGGGTTCTATCCATGTTGACAAACAAGGAATAGGATGCCATAAAATGGAAGAAGAAATTAGAAAGACCAAACTTAGCTACTCAATTTACTTTGCGGCTTTCCTCTCGAAAAATATATTGAATATATACTTGACTACAAAAAGTGAGATATATTTTGGTATCTTCAATTAGCTTTTGAATCTCTCAAAGAATATGAACTTCTCCCTTTAAAGCTTTGATAAGAGTCGGATTAACGCATTCTAGAATAATTGACTGATACCCTAATTAAAAAGCAAGAAATAATAGTATTTGAGAATTACATAGTCTGTTGAACTTTTTGTTTTGCAATCACATACTCCGAATTGATAGACCTAAGACTATAATATAACCGTTTGATTGATCGACCTAATTGTACAGATGAAATAGGAGCCAGATAAACATTCTTAATTGGGACAAATTACTGTACTTTATTTATCGGAACCTGTGAGATTGATGAATCAATTGTACATGCTTAGTAACATCCTTCTAATGTTATTGAGAGATTTAAATTACTTTATCCATTAGATGTTATTTTAAGGATTTTTTTGTCAAAAAGATTTTTGACATAGGGGTGCATGCTTAATAGATTTTTGAAGAACCTTTTTTCTTTCCCTTTTTTGGGACTAACGAAGGGCGAGAGACCATACTATCGACTTTTCAATGAAATCACGTATCCCCTTACTTGCCAAAATTAATTGGATTCAAATTAACTATTTAAACTAATTTAAATTTAATTATTGGGTGTTTGATAAATTAAAATTTTGGAAGAATTTTTTCGGTCCATTAAGCTAATTTTAAAAGTGTAAAAATATTAACTCTTAGGAATTAGTATTTTCGAATCAGTCTTTTGCCTCACAATTTTGTCATAAACAACTAATGTTACTGAACATTTTTTTTCCTTGAAATAACCGCTACTAAAAAACAACATCAGTCCGACGGAATTTCCGACCGAAAAAAGCATATTTTTCCGTTGAAACGTGAATTTTCCGACGAAATTTCCGACCGACGGAGGACATCCGAATATGACGGGTCGAGAAGCCTTTCCGATGGACTAACACAATCCGTCAGATGCTTTTTCGATAGAGTTTCGATGAAAAAAAATCTGTCGGCCTCCGAAGGAATCACACTATCCGTCGGAATTTCAAATTTTTGAAATTTTGAAAAAATTCATTGCAAAAACCATCGGAAATTTGATGGTTTCCATCAGAAATCCATCAGTGTCTTTTTTTTTAAAAAATATAAAAACTATAGTGCTCAAACTATGCAAACATTTTCCAGTGTAGCTAATACACAATAAATTCTCATTATTGACATTGATTTCATATTAATATTAAATTCTACTTAATTAATAAAAAATTGTATTCTTTAACAACATATTAAAATACAAAATTAAGAACTAATTATCAACTTAACAAACTAACGTCAACGTAGCAAACTGCCTGTACAAACTATCATATTTACGAAATTACATATAAACTAATTATACAAAGTATCAAATTTAACGTATATACTTAATTCACTACAAATTTGGGTACAAATTACACACATGAAAACCTTCTCAATAAATCGGTGGCAAATAACGATGGGAGGAGGAGACGACAGGGGTTGGGGGCAAGCGGCGGTGGGGTCGATGACAATTATTGGTGGTGTATTGCTCTCTCTCTCTCTCTCTCTCTCTGTCTCTCTCTCTCTCTCATGAAGTAAGCAACGAAAAATGAAGCCTGCAATGAGATTCATAGGAGAAATTCAGACAGAACATTCCATCTGAATAAAAAAAAATTTTCCGTTTTAATGTTCAAAAAAATTTGAATTTTTCCTTCATTCAACCCGGGGCCAAAAAACTTTTTTGGAATTTTTTAATATCTTCTGACAGAATTCCGTCGGAGATTCTGATGAACCTGTTTTCGGTCGGAATAAGGCGAATTTTTAATACTGTAAGTACTTATCGTTAGCATTCATCATTAATCAACAGTTATTAATAGTTATTAATGCTTAGTCACATTTACTATTCACAATTTTAGCCCTTCTCAATACTTATCAGCACTTATCAACAATAGGTTACTTATGATAAGTTGAAAAAGATCCTTAATTCTTGTTGTTCTTTTACACAACTTTTGCAGCTGTCTACTACTGTTTACTATTGGTTTATGCCAATAAACTGGATAGTTAGAAAGTGGTCGCAATACGAAGTACGTATAGAGTATTTTCTCTATCTATGGTCAATGAAAAGGAAAATGGCAAAATAAAAATGTATGTTAATAGGTCTGGTGAAAACTTTTACCCCACGTCACCCATGCCTTTGCTAGTTATCGAGGTATAAGGGTAGCAATAGCATAATACAATCGTGGGTAAGTATAGGAAAAATAGAAATGAAGTTAATTAGTTGACAATCAAATTAGGTAGAATTTTCAAAGATAAGCACAAGTCGACATCGAAGATAAATATTGAGTCCAATCTCACATGATCTTTGTGTTATATTGACAAAAGAGTGGCCTTGTAATGTATTCAAAATAGGCAGAAAAGAAGAGTCTCCTTGCTCCAATCAACTCCTTTATTTGACAATAATATACTGTATTTTAAGGGCATTGAATAATAATACTCCAACTAACTTTTGGATTTGGACGTCCGTGAACCATTCAATGGGCCTATTTACTGTTTTCATACCCAGAGCGATTTTGAAAGTGTTTTAGGTTGGTGATGTAAGTACATATTCAACATATGTAAGTGCACGCACGTAGAAATTCTTGAATTTTAAACATAAGCAATTGCAAACTATTGTGAAATTGTTGCATTAAGTTGATAAAAGCACATTCAAGTTCTATCTTAGTATGTAAACAGTAAATAGGTCAATAATATATAGTGCATGAATGTCTAAGTTCAAAGTTAGTAGCATCATTATCCAACACCCCAAAAATGCAGTATGTTATCATCTAAAACCCCTCAATAGATATAGATAGAATTTAAATTTATATTTTCAATATTGATATCCAATCCTTGACATAGATTAATATGTTAAACATACCCCTACCCCATATAAAAAGTAATTCTTTTCAGTTTTCAGGGAAAAAAGGAAAGAGAAAAAAAAAAGAGAGGAGGTTGTCTCGTCATATCGTGCATAGACTTGAATCACAAGCTTAAAAAAGGGTGAAGGAACAAAATTCATTGAAAAAGACAATAGAGATTGGAAATAAACAAATACAAAGGGTTAGAAGGGCTAAACGACGAAAGATTGCAAATGAAGATGAGCCAATCAAAATCAAAAGTCTCATTATGGGCAACCAAAATCCAATGATAGTGTCATCATGGGGTCCACTTCCGATCTTCTTGACATTCCTCTTCGACCTAAAATAGATTTCAAGCATTTGATGGATACCATTGTGACAGAGGAACACCTTTTAAGATCAATTTATTCATTGCCAAGGAGGACTCGCATGTCAAGTCAAATGCTTTTCATTAGAAAAGTTGGTGCAATTGTAAAGAGCTGAATAATCTTTCCACTGATAATTAAGTATATTAAATATTTTATTAATTAAATAATTTTACATGAGGAAAAAACACCACATAAAATAAAAAAAGTTTCGTAAAATCAAACAAATATTGTGTTGCTTTCATATAAAAGGATAAATATTCTCTCACGTTCAAGTTAGAAGTCGAAGCAACGGTAGAGATAAATATTCTCTTACTTTTCAGTCTAACATGTAAAATTGAAGTAGTTAATTTCTTCATGCAAAGATGAACTCAATTAAACTGAAAATAGATAAAATATCAAATAAGCAGAATAGTACATTGTCAATGGAAGTACATAGACAATTTATCATAAAACACAAGAAATAGTTTCAATCTTATTAAGATGATTTTGAGTAATAATCTAGATATATAGCGCATACATTAAAATTTAATCCAATCTAATAGTATCATTTTAACTTTAAAAAAAGGTAGAAATAACCTAGATAGAAAGCACACATTGATTCATGCATGGTAGTAGTATAAAATATACTTCATTTGATTTCTTTGGCTCCCTGCCATTATTGACTTTGACCTTACAAACATTCATGAGAGTCTAGGATAGAAATGTAAAATATTTCGTGTCAAATTGGAAAATGCAAGATTAGCTCGTAAATAGAATTTAATTAAGTATAAAATATAGACTATAGCAGTGGGGGCTCTAGACTTTAAGATTAGGGGTGTCCACCGACTTATGAGCATTATTTTCTTCGCCTTTTTCATATTATTTCCTTCTTAAGTATTTTAAAATGAAAGTGGATCGATCCTTATAAAATGGGGGGGAAAAAAGCAAGGAGAGAGACAAACTCAGCTATGAAATCAAGCAATACATTGCAAGACTTATAATCTCATTAAGTTAAATATGAAGCTCAGCTATGGATAGAAATTAAACGATAGATTGCAATAGAAATTAAACTCAATTAAATCAGGCGGCAATGTTAGGCTTATTAGCTCAAATAAAGAGCTGAGAGCTTGAGATAGTGTCAGCCCATTTAATTAGCACTTGGCCAACTACCAAGATCTAAGCAATTGTAAGACTGCTAGAGCTGAGACCAAAATAGATTTGATTCTTATATAGTCTTGATTCAATAACAACGAGATTCAACAAAGTAAAGTACAAATGTGTAGTAGTACTGTTGGAAAAGTTAAGGACTTACCTTATTGCGGAAGCATTTCCCGAATCTTGCCTGCTGAATGCTGCCCACGATCATGGTGGCTACTAGAGTCACTAATGAGGTTCACACTCCAAACTCATTTCTCTATGATGGGTAGATTTAGTGTGAGGGATAGGGGAGAGATAGAACTGATCTTGGGATATTAGCCTCTTCACTTTTATTCGTTATCTACTTATCCCTTTATATAATAGCACAAAGCTCGTAACGGAAATAGGGAATTAATGTGGTTGTTTAATACTGAATTAAAAGCCTTGTAACTGTTGTATAAAAGGGGAATTATAGTGCCATAATGTGACCGTTACTCTTTGGTCAACAGCTCTTCCTCGGTCACATAGACCACAAATCCCATGTTTCTCTGCCAATAAATCTCATCACACTTTATACTGGGAATGGAGTGTGCGACCAGAAAAAAGCAAGCAGTGTTATATCAAGTCACCATCTAATTGACATAACACTTTCACAAAATACGATACCCCAAATCATCCTCAGCATCACCAGTGGGATATATAGTCCCTTTATGCTATATGATATCATATGATTATATACTCAATATAATCGCCCGGGCTGATTTGGTGATGACGAATAGATTTTTCCTTAAACACTTATGAAATTCCATCTCAGGTTAACTGCTTTCGTAACGTGTTCTCGCTGAACAGTATACATCATGGCCCTTAAGAAACACAGTAAGGTAGCATCATCAAGTTTCAACTTCATGTCATAGTTTTAAGTCAAAGGATCATCGTCCATAGGGTCACACAGTGACAAGAGATAGGGAAGTCAGTTGTCACTCCATACAGTGGCTATCTTATAAGCACACACAGTATGAAATGTGTGTCATGGCATAGCTCTCACTCTGGTGGGTACGTTACTCCTTATACCATGCGAATCGTCAGTCTAGATTTTCACACAAAAATCTAACCTGAGTCATTAGATCAATATACTGAATGTTAATCTTGACACTCAAGATTCGGCTTTTAAGGCTTCAATATGAAATCTTGTTTCATACGCGACTCCCTCGAGTCTCATCTTAGAAATACTAAGGCGACTATATTCATTTTACTCATACACTTCCAGTGTGAGTAATCAATATTGCACACCCAGTGCAAATACGATACAGTCTCATCCTACCCGCTACTCAAGCGTCAGGGCGATTGTCTGTGTAACAAGGTTAATTAGAAGCCTGTGACATTTCAATATGCCTAACTTATAATAATAAATTATAAGCATTTTGCTCATATGTAAAAGAAACATGTCCATCATAGAACAAGACACATCTAAGCACTAAACCTTATGATTTCCTAGACTCAACAAATGAGCTTTGAATACATCACTAGGAATAGGTTTAGTCAAGGGAACATAATCATCTTATTAGTGTATATATACCTCATGGCAATACCTTTGTCTCTATGGTAACAAGAGACACAATCTCTCCATAGTTAAAACTGTCGTGCAGTTTTTGTTCCTTGCTGCACCATAACATGGCTCCCCTCTCCAGGGTGAAGACATGTTCTGAGGATTGACCTAGACTCATCCGGGTCACCACCGCAACTGACATTTGAGTATCCTCTCAACATGAGGCCTCCTCCTTGATAGCAAAATACTAAGTCAGCAATACCATGAATGTAGCGCTTGATTCTCTTGACGACTTACCAATCAGCAAGTCTTGGGTTACTTTGATAACAAATTATCAAACTAATCGCAAAGCAATATCGGGCCGTGTACATAACATGGCTTACGTTAAACTTCCTACGACACTAGCATAGGGATGTTGTTCATAGTCTCCATTTTATTGCCTATTTTAGGTAATTGAACAAGACTTAAGGCTAGACCCTTTTCAACTGGAGGATCTTCAAGTTAGAAATTATAAATCCAAAAGACATTCCAAGCATTTGGATACATGCATCTTGGAACGGATTTAGATTATTTCTATTGTTAGAACATACCTAGCTTCACTGATGCCCTTCATCCCAAAGATATAGGACAACTACTTTTAGTAGCTGCAATCATCTCCAAGTTGTTTCTCAGCCAACAACATGTCACCAAAATCTGGAAGAAACACAATCCACCTATTGGTTGTTGACATACACAATGGTCTTCTAAAATCATAGATAAGCCTAACTTATGGCTCAATGGAATCCAAAGTACCAAAACCTGGAAGATTACTTAAAACCATATGTGGACCTTTTAAGATGACTCCCCTAGTCCTCTTATCCCTTTGACACAAAACCAATAGGCTAGTCCATATAAATCTCTTCCTCAAGATTAACATTGAGGAAAGCAACCTTTATGTCCATTTCGAACATCTCAAAATTCAAATGGGCAACCAGGGTTAGCAGTAGCAGGGTCTGAACTTGTCGATTAAACCATCTACCCAACGTTTTATCTTGAAACCTTATAAAAGACTTATGCCAGGATGGAGAATCAATGAGTTCTCAACCTTGTTCTTACCATTGAGTGCATCTCATGCCTCCTGGCATTCATTCACTATTTGTGATATGGTGAATAAATTCCCTCTTGATAAGAAAACATATGAAAACGTCATCTTTTATACCCACTCCTTTAGATCCTGGGACCTTCATTATTTATCTGCCTAGTTGAGAAATCCCTCCCCCTTTCTCTAAGAGGTATAGGACCAGGAATCCCTCCCCTTTACTCTAAGAGGTATGGATTCCTGAGCATGGAGAGAACTAATCCACTATCCATTGGATGTGTGGGATCCGAAACGTGTAGACTAACTGCATGAGTGGGAACCGGAGAGTGAGGGTAAACCTCATTCTTAGGTTGACTCTCCTTAAAAAAAAAAAAAAATTGGAGATTGAGCAAACTTCACTATTATACCATCCTCGGTGCCTAAGTGAGAATTCAAATCCTCCCCTCACCGAGAAATGGTTGAAGGTCTTGTTGTAACGCATACAAAGTGAGGTCCTTTTAAATTTCACCAAATGCTAAGGAGCTCATCCTTAACAAAATTAACATCACGGGAATTCATTTCACGAACCTTCACGAAGAAGATTTTCACTATCTCAATTGGTTTGAAGAGTTCAAATACTCTATTCCAAATGAGTCATGCCACCGCTATAAAGTATAGGATCACATCAAGTACTTAATAGCACTATGATGATAGGTATACATACCTATATCATAATAGTTTCATGATGTGCTCTCATATTCATGGACCGGCAAATGTCTGAAGTGAATGAATTCTAGGGAGTTAATGCCCTCAAAGTCTTACCAAAAGACTTCATACTTGCTTTACTAGCTAAACTCAACTCACATCTGACCACGAAAGCCTAGTGAATTGGTCTTAGAAAGACTATATTTAGCTAGTTGGTCAAGTCTACCTTGACCCTCATGGTCAAGTCGAGCATGCCTAAAACAGATTCAAACATGAGGCAAAGATAAAAAAAAATGTCTTGCTTCGTCCAAAGCATTGAAACACTTTTGAATGTGTCATGGCCAAACAAATTGCCATTGTTTACGATGCTTAAGACATCTAATTCAAAATAATGAGAAAACTAATCGCATAAACAAAAGACACAAGGGAATGTGGCACCTAGGTCCATAAAGAGCATTGTGAAGAAGCATCGCATTCTCCTCATGGAGATACATCCTTAATTTTAAGGACACCTTCTTCACGGTCGTTACCAAAAACGAAAGTTCGTGAACCTGCAGCGTAGCGATGAAAGTTCATGACATCAACTCGTTCCAAAATATGTGCTTGGTTGCTCCCATGTTTACAATCCACTGAGGATCATAATGGGCAACTAATGCATGGGAGCACACATATTATACAGGAGCAAATGTGAAAGAAAGTACCTTAATCGACTCAAGACAATACCCAGCGTAAGGTCCCTTATTTCCATATTTATAGCACTCACACATGCTATTTAGCCTCTCTATATTTCCCTTAGCCTTTTTCCCTTATGCAATACCAACTTTAGATTAAGAATTTTATGAGGAAATTAATCTAAATGAACATGATGTTAAACTAATCCCATGTATACTCAACAGTGGGATACGTTTTGGTTCCCTCACTAGATCATCGTCATTGATACAATATAAAAAGTATAGTATATTAATCGATCCATTCTCAAACCATTGTTGGTGTGCCTTTAAATTTTCTCAATACTGCTCATTAACAGTACCATCTTTGCCATTCTAGGAGATTTAGAACCTGACGAGTGTGCTAACACTTCGCACTTATTCAGAAGAAGCTGAATCTTCTGACAATTTTTTATCATAGTCAGTGCTATCAAGTTCTACATCAGTAAACACATTAGCAACCACATGTTAATTGCCATATCTGAAAGTATATATTAAAAGATGGACAGTAGGCATATTTTCTAATAATTAAATTATCAAAAACTTCATCATTCATGTTGCATGATCGAAAATTTCGCTAAACTCATAATCATCACACGCAAACATGAATTAGAAGCTTTAACAATTTAATTATCACATTTTTCCATAAAACAAAATTTATGGATAAGTGTATGTTAAACTAATTAACTCTTCAGAAATATCACAAAGATATTCAGTTTTAATCATGTAAAATGAATTTACATGAAGTTGTAACGTCGTACAAAACGAAGTTATCTAACTTCTGGTATGTCTTTTTGCACTCTATCAATGATACATCAACCATAAAATTCAAATTATTATATAAAACGTATTTATATAATAAAATAAATCTGTATATTACGAAATATATCCGAATAATGACATGTTATAAAAGAAATACATTATAGCCCAAGGAATCATTATATAAGACACATTTATATAATTATAGGTGACATGAAACTTATTCAAATGCCACTCGCAAATTATAAAACACATTCATAATTTTATAAATTTAGATTTTATGAAACGGATTCATAAAATACTATTAAATTGCATAATTAATAGGAACATGAAACAAATTCATATCCACTAGTTTGGGGCTAGAATAAGTGCCAAAACAACTAGCAAATATACTACAATTCATGTAGTTCGTATATATATAAAACACATTTATACAGAGCTAGTTATTGGTGATTAACATGAAACATATTCATTTAATCGAACGCAACGAAATTGTAACATGAAATAAACTCAAATATTAATCGCAATTTATATAGAACAAATCCATATAATATAATTTAAATGAAACGAATTCAAAGTTAAAATTGCAAATTACATGAAACGTATTCATATAGTCATGCAAATTTAAATTTTCATGAAACAAATTCATCATACACCCTAGATATCCAAAAAAAAAAAAAAAAAGCATGAAACTTATTCATGTACAGCTAAAATAATCATTTTTGTTAACTAGGGTATTGACAGAACAATTCACTGACTCATAATTGTTCATGTTTATGTATTAAATCATGAAACATATTCATGCAATTGAATATTATATAAAATATATTTATATAATATAATTTATGAAACATATTCATTTATAGATCAAAGGGTATGTAAATATCACATAGATATTTATCCATGTAAAACTAATTTACATTTGAATACATATATGAAACAAATTCATATGTCATCATTAACCAACTCATATGTTGTTTGAAATACAAAACAAATTTATATTTCAACACAAAAGGTAACTATTGCAATTTGAAATATAAAACTAATTTATATTTCAATTAACAAGTGATAAATATTAAACATATTAATATAACAATAGCAATTTCAGGCATTCATAACTAATTAACAATGTACGATATGCCTCAGTGAAAGATGGTATCATGCCCAAATAATAAGAATGTCGCCCAGAATAAAAATGGCCCAAATAATATACCATGTCTCAATAGAACTCGAGCCCCCCCCTTTTTTTATAAATATATATATCAGAAGCACAAAAAAGCACAATGAAGCTCGAGACCCTCAAACATTTTTATTTCATTCCTTCTTCGAACCCTTTACCTAGAAGCATCTGCCTCTCGCAGTTAACCCTCTGCCTCTCTCTTTCTCAACCCCGATGGCTGCTCTCGGCACTCAGTCGAGACATTAGTCTTTCAGCCTCGACTTCGCCGTGCTCCCAGGCAGCCATGGTCGCCTTCGGTTCGAGGAACGACGTCTAGAAACCGCCATACAATCCAAGTGATGAATCCGCCACACATGCACCGTGTTTACGAGCCTCATTTCTTCATTTACTCATGCTCTGATGAAAACACCACCACCATCGTGTAGATCGGCCGCCGGCAAGTCGCCAAAAGTCATCCACTCATGCAACGTGCCACTCAGGCGGTCGCGCGTGTGGCACACGCGCCACTCCGTTGGGTTATTTGGGTGGTCTTTCAACTGAAGGACGTAGATCGGCGAAATTGAAGGCTAACTGGAGGAAGAAAATGGCCAAAAGTCGTCTTCGTTGGCGACGCATGACCCACACGCGTCACCCCTCCAGGTGGTTCTGATGGGTCTCGGGTATATCTCTTTGTCCATTTTCCCTTTTTTTAAATTTTGGTTTGAGTCTTTGGGGCTGGTGAGCCGGGTCGAGGCAGAGAGGTTGTGCTTTGGGTTGTTCAGTTCTGGGGTCAGGGTCTCGGCTATCTCATTAAGCAAATGAAAATAATATTTTTATTCATCATGCATAAATCTGGAAACATGACTTTGGCATGATACTGATGTATGCGATTTCCATGAGCACATAAAAACATTCAGTTCATACATACTTGGGCATGTATATTTTAGAACAGGAATGTATTAAGATCTCGCATAACCAAAATATGTTCCTTTCAATTCACACAGAATTTTTTTTTTAAGAAAAAAAATTGTTGAGACATATCAGATTATCATTTTTATACAATTCGCAGAAACAACCGTAATTATGTGCTCATTTGAGGCATTCTAGCATATTCACATAGAATTAGTTTAATCTGAGCATAAATAACAGATTATCAAATGTGGCATTTTCGCATCTGAGCATGAACATATGAACAATTTTAACAATTCTATAAACACATAGTTTTGCATTCTTGTATATAATTCAGAATCATGCTATTCTTGCTTAATAAGAATGTATCAGTTTGGGGCTAGTATCATGCAAGCTAGGCTCTGATACCATTGTTGGAAAAGTTAAGGACTTACCTTATTGCGGAAGCGTTTTCCGAATCTTGCCTGCTGAATGCTGCCCACGATCATGGTGGCTACTAGAGTTACTAGTGAGGTTCACACTCCAAACTCATATCTCTGTGATGGCTAGATTTAGTGTGAGGGATAGGGAAAAGATAGAACTAATCTTGGGATATTAGCCTCCTCGCTTTTATTCGTTATCTGCTTATCCCTTTATATAATAGCACAAAGCTCGTGACGGAAATAGAGAATTAATGTGGCTGTTTAATACTGAATTAAACGCCTTATAACTGTTGTATAAAAGGGGAGTTATGGTGCTACAATGTGACCGTTACTCTTTGGTCAACAATACAATAGCGTGCTACCAAACAAATGGAAGAACACGTGACATTAGTCAACTAACCAAGCAATTTCATTAATAATCATTATTTCAATCTCCATAAATAGAAAAGAAGCAAGCAATTGACCAATTGAGAAGCAGATCAAGGATTAAAACGAAAGGTTGAAGATGAAAACCTAACTGATTACCAGGCATGTCCAGTGACTTCGATCGGTGGCTGGTGGTGTCACAATGGGGGAGTCGCTGCGTGGGTTCAAGGCTCCGAGCCCATGGGATGTGGCGATGGGTGTCGACTGAGAGCTCCAACTAATCGAGAGGAGGATTAAGGGGATAGTGAAAGACTTGAAGGAGATTGAGAGTGAGAGGAGACTGAGAACCTTGGACGCCAATGGTGAGTGGTGATGGTGGTCGCCGGCTTAGCATGCTGGTGGTCAGCAATCAATTGAGCAACTGAGGTGAGTGACCTGCTGCCTGCTAGTGCTGGTCGCCTTCGAGCCAGAGGAGAGAGAAAGAGAGAGGATAGATTATTGAATTTATTGCTACTTTAGTGTGCTACTGGCTACTCCCTTACAACTTATTTATTAAAAAAATGTAAAAGCAGTTGAGCCAGCTAGATTGTGTTAGGAAATTAGAGCGGTAATAATAGCGGAAGCGATAGGATGAAACAGATATTCAGAAATTCAAACCAGAATAACAGGAACAAAACAGCGACACACAAGATTTACGTGGAAACCCAAAACGGGAGAAAACCACGGGCGGCAACACCGACACAAAATCCACTATCATATGAGTTAGTACAGAACGATCTCATTCCCAATACAGAGATCAACAACAAGAGAGACACAGATCTCAAACACCCAAGAAAGAGATCAATTACAACGAAAATCTCTCAATACTAACTCCCAACAAAAAGTGGAATAGAAAAGGGAATTGCCCACAGGCACTCCCAAGTTGCACCGCATCAAACAAGGTTAAACAACCTAGTATTTATAGGGAAGCCCCACAGGTACCAAGGGTTCAATCCTAGCCGCAAACATATGTCTTGGCCACCAACCATCAACTTTCCAAAAAAAGGAAAAATCTTCAACCCAAAGTATGGAAATAATATAATTTCCATAATACAGAAGATCTCAAACACACAACATAATCTTGGATGCCAAGAAATAATCTCACAAAAGGAAATAACTTTATTTATTTCCAAAACCGGCAAAGGAATTTGGGACAAATCCCAACAAACTCCACCTTGGACCAAATTCCTCATCCGTCAACGATCCACGCCTCTTCTTTTGGTCTGCTGCCCATTGTTCGTCAGTTATCTTCTCGGGTTTTACGTGAGGTCCCTTCAGAACCTTCTACAACCCGTGCTGAATGAGAACTGCTCTCATCTGCACCTTCCAGAGATTAAAACTAATCTCCCCATCGAATTTCTGAATATCTACCCTCATGATAGAAGACATCCTATAACCAGAGCTCTGATACCACTTGTTAGGAAATTAGAGCGGTAATAATAGCGGAAGCGATAGGATGAAACAGATATTCAGAAATTCAAACCAGAATAACAGGAACAAAACAGCGACACACAAGATTTACGTGGAAACCCAAAACGGGAGAAAACCACGGGCGGCAACACCGACACAAAATCCACTATCATATGAGTTAGTACAGAACGATCTCATTCCCAATACAGAGATCAACAACAAGAGAGACACAGATCTCAAACACCCAAGAAAGAGATCAATTACAACGAAAATCTCTCAATACTAACTCCCAACAAAAAGTGGAATAGAAAAGGGAATTGCCCACAGGCACTCCCAAGTTGCACCGCATCAAACAAGGTTAAACAACCTAGTATTTATAGGGAAGCCCCACAGGTACCAAGGGTTCAATCCTAGCCGCAAACATATGTCTTGGCCACCAACCATCAACTTTCCAAAAAAGGAAAAATCTTCAACCCAAAGTATGGAAATAATATAATTTCCATAATACAGAAGATCTCAAACACACAACATGATCTTGGATGCCAAGAAATAATCTCACAAAAGGAAATAACTTTATTTATTTCCAAAACCGGCAAAGGAATTTGGGACAAATCCCAACAGATTGAATGCAGGAGTGTCTAAGAATTTATGGCCAATATTAGGGTATCCACCATATGATCCATATAACTTTTATTCATTTTCCCAAATAGTTAATTGGAAAATTTTTTAGGCTAGGGGTGTCCAGGGCTGAGAGTAAATCCACCCCTGGACCATAGGGTAGTTAGACTATGTTGGAGAAACATGTCTTGAGGACTATTGACAATAGTGTTTCTCAGTCATTTTTAATTGATATTCCTACTGTCATGTCAAGTATTTTGTCCTTGTCTATCCGCTTCTACAATATAATTGGATTTTGGAGTGTCAACTGTCAAATTTGGTAGTAGTTGGCGACATTTTACCAAAATTATAGTAAGAAAATAGGGGGAAATTAAATTTGGACACAATCATTGTACATACTAATATAATTAATAGTTGTATCTCAAAATAGAAATATTGGACATAAATAATCTAACTTTTGGGAGGTATTAGATGAAAATATACTAACGTTTCTTTCTTGGATGCCAATAATATGACGATTAGAGGTAGTTTTTTTTTAAAAAATACCGTCATCGATTTTCAAACACCTTAACTTGTCGAAAGGCTTATGTATCAAGTATTTTAGATCATATGTACTGCGGTGTGACCTATTAACTCATTTATTTAAATATTTTTAACCAAAAATTCAAAATTAACAAGTATTATCACAATGTAAACCCAAGATTAACTTCAAATTATCAGAATCTAAACTTCAAAATTAACTTCAAATTATCAGAATCTATACTTCAAAATTAACTTAAAATTAAGTTAATTAGTCCCACCACCATATACACGTTCAAAATCATCTGACATATTAGCTTCCTGACTAGTCAAAGTATTTGAAAATCGATGGTGGTTTATTAAAAAAAAAAAAAAAAACTACCTCTAAATGTCAAATTGTTGTTATCCAAGAAAAAAGATGGCATCCGATACCCACAAAAATTGGATTATTTGCGTCCAATGTTTCAAAAAAAGTACGTCTGTGGTTTGTGCAATTTGTTTTCTAGAAAATGTAAGGGTGGACCGGGGAGCATGAATATGGTCCCATTTGATCCAATCCTACTATCACAGTCTATGAATTACTTATAAATAGATGTAAGAGTGTCCACTTACAATGTTGTCATAACTTAGTATATATATTGTTTACATGTGAAGCCAATTAAACACTTTTTTTTTTTAATTATAAAGAAATGGCTTACATGGTGTAGCTTATATCATATTTCTAAGACCAGGAGTATTTACTTTCATACAACATGTGACATAAACATTCTTTACTCACATGCATGTTCTATATAAGTCAATTTTAATATTTACGTGTTTATGTGGATTGTGAGAGTATATAATCGTAAAGGTATGGCGCCCTAGACTACTGTATGTTGGAGGTTGGTAACTTTACATGCTATTAAAAGCAAAATGAAGAAACACTACTAGAATCCACTTGATTAGATACCGAAATTTAGAGATAGAATAAAATTCTTTCTCCAATTTTAACTAGAGACAAAAATTGGAGACAAAGGCTCTGGGTGTTTGATTGAGACCATTGTAAGAAACTGAAACTTATTGCAGACTCAAATTGAGATTGGTTTAGAGATAAATCAAATGGACCAAAATTAAGACCATGTTTAGAGACTGAATTGTGCCATCTATTTCAAATAGAGACCAATTTATTTTCGGTCTCTAAAATTCGGTCTGAACAGTTAAATTTTATTTTTTCCTTCAATTTGTTCACATATTGTATGTTGGTCTCATACAGAGAGAAGGGATCGAACGATCTAGGGTTTTGTTCATCTCAGACCCAGAAAGGACACCGCCCTCATCCATTCGAATTTTCTGACGAAGCACCTAGTAATTTCCGGCATCCACAGTCAATCTTGCTCGCCACAATGTTGTAAGAACACTGCCTTCAGGACCAAACAAACTGTAAGATTTAATCCTGAGCATTGCCTCATTCAGGGAATTGGGGCATCGCTAAATGGTATGTTTGCATTGGTGCTATGGCTGGCCCTACTGCTTCAATGTGAGTTTATGTTTTCCATTTTCCAGCAAAGTTGTCAGCAACTATCTTATGTTTCCATTGCCCTAATGTTAGTCTGATAGTGGAAATTATTAAGCAGGGAAAGTCGGCCAATGTTTTGATTTTGTCCCAGAAGTGATCATGGCTAAGTCACTGTTTTCTCACCATTATTTGATTTATTTCTGTAATTATTTTCTAATTCTGTTCTCAATCTTAAACAAATAGTGTTATTTGTGGATATAACATCATAAGACAATCCTTTCATTATCTGCAACTTCCACAGGTCTAAACCGCCTCCAGTTCTGCAACTTACTTAGCCTGCTCTCTCTTCAACCCTCTCAGTACGTTCCTCAGTCTGAATGCACATTGATTCTAACATTGTTTTTTGATTTCTTGATTAATCAAATGGGAGGTATGGTGGTAAGATAGCCAAGATGACGAGACTCAATGTGGGGTTTCATGTTAAATTGGAAAATAGGTGCTGAAGGAGGAGGAGAAGAAGAAGATGATGATTAAGGGAGAGGTGGAGTTCTATATATGGAAGTGAGAACTTCTTCCAGTTCAGGTGAATTTGCTTTTATGCCTCAATATGAGAAATTCCGTGGGTTCTTGATGATTTATGATATTAGGGCTTGGACAAAGGAGGATCATGATAACAAAAGGGGGTTTCCAGTGCATTTAGGTGATAATGTTTTCTTTTCTTTTCCGCTATGTATCAGTTTGATTATCTGGGTCACATAGGAAATTAGGATTAGATATTAATGATTTGTTCTGACCCCCTTTAATTGTGCTGTAACAGTAGCAGTTTGCTGGCTTTAATAACTTACAAAATATACATTATGACACCACATTTTCACAATTCTCCCCAAAGAGTACATGGTAATTGGACAAATGGATAAACTTAATTAATCCATTTAATTAAACGGGTTAAATAGGTATTTTTTCGTGCCAAATTTTTACCCTGAACCTAAGCCAATTAATTAAATGGGTTAAATGTGTCAACTCATTTAATTAAACGGGTTGAAAATCTTTACCCAAACCCACTTAATTTCGTGTTCGGTTTGGATTAGTAATCGTGTCGGGTTAACTTTTGACAGCCCTAATTTTTCTTCAACTTTTTGTTACAAGAAAAAGGACACTTTTGACGGAATTTTTGACCAAAAAAAGCGTAAATTTTGACAGAAAATTGGCCTACTAACGAAAATTTTGACGAAAATTATATCCGTCAAAAAACCATTGGTCGAAATGAACATTTCGACCGACTCGTCAGAAATACTGATGAAAGATCTTCGACACACCGACAGTCCGTCAAAATTTCTTCTGACGAACTATACTAATGGATTGACAATCCGTCAGTACGATTCTAACGGAAATTTTGACGGACTGATAGCCCGTCAGAACACTTTTTGACGGAAAAATTTGTCTGTAAGAACTCGAAAGATTTCGGGTTTAGGTTGGTGCCACATTTTTGACCAGTATTTTTGACAGAGTCTATCAAAAATACCAGTCAAATTATCATAAATTGATTGGGGAAATATGATCTCCCCACTGGGCCTATTTTAGTTGTCTCATAGGCCAGGCCCATGCTCCTGAAAATAGGCTCCTAGCGGGACCCTCGAGGACGCTATATGGGCCCAAAGCCCAAACTGCCGACCCATTCGGAACAACCAAGGTAAGATTACTGTTTTACCCCTTACTACAGGGACTATAAATAGTCACCTACCTATCTCGGGAAAGGGGTTGGCAGTCTGACACTTCATTAGACTCATACTACATTCTCTCTCTCTCTCTCTCTCTCTCTCTCTCTCTATTCACCTTTGACTTGGATCCTTGACTGACTTAACCGCCGGAGAGGCGTTCCCGCGCCCACAACCTGGGGGTAACTTTTTTGCAGGTTAGGCCTTGGAAGAGGAGGATGCTCGATGTCGCTCACGTGCCATCCGGTAAGCCCCTTCTTTCGTCCCACGTCATCACCTAAAGCACACTACGAGAAGCTCTGGAATCAGATTGGCGCTATCTGTGGAGACAAAGCGGTAATGATGGTTGTAAGTGAAGCTACACAAGCACGCATTCTGAAGGACAAGGCCCCTGCGGTCAATGCCTCAGTGCCTCTTGAGGCTCAGGATGCCTCAGAGAGCTCACGGCCAAATCCCCAATCAGCTAGTCCACGTCCACCTGAGAGAGAGGCTTACCTTACAGTGGACGCCCTGAAGAACTTCATGTCCACCATGACAGACTCTATCATGCAGTAGGTCTCAAAGCAGGTCCAAAGGGCCATGGAGGTTGCCAACTCAACAAGGCCGCTCCCTCACTTTAATTATGTGCCCGCTACAAGTTGTGCGTCCTCCTGCTGGCATATGCACGCACCATCCCCCCATCATAATGAGAGGGATCAAGAGGCCTCACAGTCGGACCGGAATTGCCAGCCCCATACAGGAAACCATGATCGGCATGCTATAGTCGCTACCCAATCGAGTGGCCACCTAGTCCAGGGCCAGTCGGCCAAGTGCACCACTACTTCTACCCCCTACGCAACTCACTCCAGGCGAACCGCCTAGCTCGAGGAGTAGGAGCAGACCTCCAAACCCTAAAAGGAAACTTCAGGTTGGCGGCGACGTACCCCAGAGTGCCGCTCCCGCCGCGAACGTACTCGAAGCCCTCCTCCACGGGATTTCCGGGGCCCTGGACCATGTCGAGGTGATCAATCCCTGGCAAGAACTCCAAGGCACGGGCTAGTCAGGACAAGCCCCTCTATCGTCGAGGTCGAGCGCCATCCCAAAACCCCCATCAAGGTTTCGGGAATTGCCGCTCCGCCAATGACCCACCCCTTCTCCACCCCATTCAACGCGGAGATCATCAACGCTCCATGCTATGGAAAGATCAGGATGCCCAAGATAGACCTATACGATCGAACTACAGATCCTGAAGAGCATTTAGGGGTCTATAAAGCGCAGATGTACATCGAGGACGTGGACGATGCGGCATACTGTCGTTATTTTCCTACTATCCTGAAGGAGGTAGCACAGTCATGGTTTAACGGGTTGCCCCCGGGAACCATTACTTGCTTTCAAGATTTGGACGACAAGTTCGTCAGCCAATTCATTGTAAGTCGGAAGGAGAGGAGAACCAGCATCCACCTCTTTAAGATCAAACAGCGGTAGCAGGAGTCCCTAGCCGAATTCATCAAATGCTTCCACCAGGATGCGGTTCTAATCTTGGACCTAGAGGACGGGGTGGCGTACACTTCCTTTCTGAATGGCCTAAAGAGCGGGCGCTTCAAGTTTTTCTTAGCCGAGCAAAAGGAGACCACATTGGTCGAGGCCTTAAGGAAGGCCGTAGGCTTCATCCGTACCACGGAGAGCTGCGCTGACAACTAGGACACCTCGAAGAACGCAAGCGCCCTTGTGGATAGGAACCCCGGTCGTGGTGACAAAAATCATCGCTCCCAGGAAAGGAGGTCACAATTCGAGATAGTTGATCCTCGATTCACCACAGACCCTAGAAGCATCGTCATGGAGGTTAGGAGGCATCCCATGCTCCGAAGACCGCCGCCTATGACTGCACCCCCGAAGCCCACAAAATATTGCGAATTCCATAAACAAAGCGAACACACTACGGTTGAATGCCGTAAGCTGAAAAAGACACTTCACGAACTGGCGGATAAGTGTCAGATTGACTGCTTCCTAAAGAAAGGTCCAATGTCTCCTTTGCAGGGAACGAGAGCCTGCGCAGCCCCAGCGAGGGATGAGGAGTGCTCTACGGAAGCCGTGGCCAATATCGCCAGAGGTTACATGGAAGGCATAACCTGGTCTGCCTGGAAGGCCCAGCTTAGGGGCGCCTAGCAAGTGCTCACAGCTGAGCAGGGGACTCGTGTGACAGTTCCCACCATGGTGTTCGGCGGAAGGGAAGCTGCCCACTTCGCCCCTCCGCACAATGACTCCCTGGTGGTAGAGATGAAAGTAGCCAGTGCCATTATTTGGAGGATCCTTATCGATACAGGGAGTTCTGTGAACATCATCACCTGGGACTGCCCCCAGAAACTGACTTACGCAGGACGAGACATTGTCCCTTTGGTACACCCTATTTTGGGCTTTGGAGGGCAGGAGGTAAACCCCAGCAGTATGATTCGCCTCTCGCTATGCTTCGGTGACAAGCTAAAGGTCAGAAACCTAGAAGCTGATTTCCTAGTCGTCGATGTGCCGACGGCCTACAATGTCATTTTGGGATGCCCTATCCTTCACAAGGTAAAAGCCGTCATCGCCCCGTAACTGCTCCAACTCCAATTCGAAGCTGATGACGGAAGCATGGGGTCATGCACGGAGATCAACGAACCGCCCAGGAATGCTACTTAGTAAGCATTCGTCCCCTGGTGGAACGAGCAAATGAATGTGGGCCTGACGGACCATACTAGGCAGGCAAGAGGGCCAGAGCTGAGCCACCCTCCACGGTCCCCGAGGCCTTGGTTATCAATGCCTTAACCTCGACCGAGCCTTCGTGGCCTCGCCCGGAGGCTGCGGATGGCGTATAACACGTTCCTCTGGAGGAAGAATGCCCTGAATGCACGGTCCAACTAGGCCAAGAAATGGTGGCCGATGATCGCCGCTCACTAATCGCACTTCTGCAAGAGTAACGGGATTTTTTCGCCTTCAGTCCGGGGGAAATGCCCAGAATCGCTCCAACCGTTATGGAGCACTGATTGAATGTAGACCCCCTTTATAGGCCAGTCACCCAGAAGAAGCGCCGCATGGGTCTAGAGAGAGCAGCTGCGGCCAGTGCCGAAGTGCAAAAGTTGTTAGAGGCGGAATTTATTCAAGAGTGTCAGTACCCCGAATGGATCTCCATTGTGGTTTTGGTGAAGAAACCCAATAGAATGTGGAGAATGCGTGTGGACTTCGCTGAATTGAATAAGGCCTACCCAAAAGACAACTATCCGTTATCAAAAATTGATAAGCTGGTAGACGCCACGACCGAGCATACCCTATTGAGCTTTATGGATGCCTTCTCTGGGTATCACTAAATATCCCTCTACCTGGAAGATTAGGAAAAGACCGTGTTCATCATGGATCGCGGCCTATATTGCTATTAGATGATGCCTTTCGGTCTTAAAAACACGGGAGCCACCTATCAGCGCCTCGTCAACAAATTACTCAAGCCCCTATAGGGAAAACTATGGAGGTCTACGTTGATGACATGATCGTCAAAAGCAAGAACGATGTTGATCACAGCCGCGATTTGAGACAGACGTTTGACATACTTCGGGCCTTCAGTATGAGGCTCAACCCCAAGAAATGCGTGTTTGGAGTGCGCTCGGGAAAATTTATGGGGTTCATGATCAGCAGCCATGGAATTGAGGCTAATCCGGACAAGATCCGAGCCATTTGGGACTTGAAATCGCCATAGAACGTCAAAGAAGTACAACGCTTGACTGGCTGTATTGCTGCTTTGGGTCGGTTTATGTTCCGCTCTGCGGACAAGTGCCAACCATTCTTCCATATCTTACGGCGACGTGCTAACTTCCCCTGGGCTCAGAAGGCCGATGAGGTCTTCCAAGCACTAAAAACGTACCTGGCCCAGTTGCTTAAAATCGCGAGCCCCCTCACAGGGGAGGTCCTCGTCCTATACCTGGCTGTTTTGGAGCACACTGTCAGTGTGTCCTTGTGGTGGAATGGGCCAAGGAACAAATCCCGGTGTATAATGTGAGCCACGCCTTGGCAAGGGCTGAAGTTAATTATCCTTTTATAGAGAAATTCGCCTATGCCCTGGTGATGGCCAACCGAAAACTGCGGCCCTACTTCAAAGCTCACAAGATCATGGTTCTTATTGACCAGCCCCTGAAGAACATCCTTCAGAGGCTGGACGCCTCTGAACGGCTCCTGAAGTGGGCTGTTGAATTGTCGCGCTATGATTTGGTCTTCGAACCGCGATGGGCCATCAAGGCCCAGGCACTAGCCGATTTTCTGGCTGAGAAAACTACTCCCGTCTCAGATAGTGAGTAGCCTTCCCGACCTTGGAGCCTATACGTAGACGGTCCTCCACCAAGGACGAGAGTGGGGCCAGCCTCATCATCAAAAGCCCTGATGGAAAACGACATGAACATGCTTTGAAATTTATGTTTAAGGCGTCCAACAATGAGGCAGAGTATGAGGCCCTCATCGCAGGGGTTGAACTATGCTACACTGCGGGGGCTGACTCGATCCATGCATTCTTTGACTCCTAGCTGGTAATAAGCCAGCTCAACGGAGCGTATGAAGCTAAGAACGACACCATGGCGGCGTATGTTCGACGGGTACGAGAAGCTACTAAGCTGTTGAAGCACTTTGAAATCATGCATATCCCTCGGTCAGAGAACCAGCAAGCTAACGCGCTATCCAAATTGGCAAGTTCGTCTGACGATGGGAAGCCCAAGAATATTCAGTGGGAAACCCTGACGGACAGGAGCATATATCCGCACGAAGTGCTATGGTTAGACAAAAGCTCCACATGGATGGACCCCATTCGCGCGTACCTTACTGATGGTACCCTGCCAGCGAATTCAAAAGAAGCTGACCGAGTGAAGCGACGGTTAAATTGGTTCATCCTATACGAGACGATCTTATACAAGAGGTCTTTTGCCTGGCCTCTTTTGCGATGCATAACCCTAGAGGAGAGGGAGAAGACACTAGAAGAATCACATTTCCTCTGTTTGTCGCCCATCTATTATAGTTGTTTGTACTCCATGTGAAGGGTCGTTATGTTATTAAAGGCAACCCACGGTTACAAACACCTCTTATAGAGGAAGGAACGAGGAAAATGCGGGATTCAAGGAAATATCTGGAAAAAGTCTAATGCTACTCCTCATCACTAGAGGGGGGTAGGGGGCTGTTTGACCATGAGCTCTTCTCTTAGCCGTCCGCTAGCTCGCGGGCTCCGTCCGATGGGGTTCACTGACGAAGTTACTCCTCCGTCCGATGGGGTTCACTGACGAAGTTACTCCTCCACCAGGCCACGACTATTACGACCTAAGTAGGACTTAAAGGACGACGATCTCAAACCCTCAAGAGTCAACCTAAGATCGACCTTACTCTGCCTAGCTCTACGACATCATTTAGCAGCATGGGGTAGAATGTCGCTTGAACCATCTCGGGAAGTTCAAAGTCAAGCGCCGCTCTCTTCACATCAGATAACATAAAACGCAGGCATAAATCCCGGTAATCATCCGGAAGTGGACGAGGCGGGCGCGTGGCAGTCATCCAGTGCCACCTAAAGGATTCCCTCACGAAGTCAGCCATCTCCCTAGTGTCGTGAAGAGGGAGGAACGCCATGACGAAAGGAGGTGAGCCAAGCTCATTCTTTCTCTCTCTCTGTGTCTCTCTCTTTTCTTCTTCACTGTCTCTCCTTGATAGAATGTGCTCGAGCAATCTTCTTAGGAGCATTGATTTGTATTTATAGAAGAGGTAGGAGGGGGGTTGCATTTCACCAAAACAGCCCCAAAATGTAATAGCCAGTCCGCTCGTGACACGTGGTCATCCTGCACACCTCCTGAGGAAACAACAAAAAGGGGGTTCGTAAACTCAAAAAAGAAGTTATAGGCCGCACAATCAAATTCAAAATTAATGGAACGGATGATCAGACCGTGACCCTTTCACGCCGCGAAGCCGCGCTAGCCTACCAGGGTGGCTGAGCCGTCCATCTAATGCAAATCAACATGAACATAAGGAGAACGGAAAAACTCAAAAGAAGGGAGACGCAATCATTTTATTGCTGATAATAGGACGACACAAAAAAAAGAACACGCATCCAGGACACCTCATAACCGGATTCACTCCTACTTGTCATTATCTGAAGGGGAGGTGGCCCTCTCAGCGTTCGAGCTCCCCTCTTCTTGCTTAGCATCTTCCTGGAATCGGGCCTCCAGAACCCGAGCTCCGTTCTGCCACACCTATGCCTCAAAGGTGCTCTAACGAAGCTCAGTAAGGGCTGACTCCATTATGTGAAGCGTCCGCGCATGCAGTACCCCCAACCTCTCAGCTTCGCTAAGAAGCATTGTGTAAAAAATGACCTGGGGCAACTCCGGTAGTTGGAAGTACTGAGCAGCTTTCTCGGCCACAACAAGTTCAAAACTCGGGCACAAGGCCTGAAAATCGTTTGCAAGAGGCAGCGGGGAAAAAGCAACCCCACATTGATCCCACTCGAAGTGGTATGCAACACACTGAGCCATCTTGTTAGTGCTTACAGAATAAGGAAAAGCCATAGAAAGGAATGCCCCGATGGAGAGTGATACCGGAGATGAGAGATGGAGCCCCTATCCTTGGCGACCATATTTTATATCCGCTAATATGACAATTTCCCAAGCCACCATCCAAACTTCGGGACTTGTTCCATCACATATGCTCGACTGGCTCTATGGTCGATGACCACAAGACCGTCCACAACGAGGGTGCAATTTCCAAAGCCCCGTAGATACACAACGGCCATGGGCAGATTCCATATTTCGCTTGACTTCTCGCTCGACTCGGCGTGTAGGCAAAATATGAGGGGCTAAGTGATTGGAGAAATATGATCTCCCCACTGGGCCCATCTTAGTTGTCTCATATACTAGGCCCATGCTCCTGAAATGGGCTCCTAGGGGGACCCTCGAGGACCCCATAAGGGCCGAAAGCCCAAACCGGCGACCCGTTTGGAACAACCAAGTTAAGATCACTATTTTACCCCTCATTACAGAGACTATAAATAGTTACCTACCCATCTCGGGAAAGGGGTGGGCAGTCTGATAGTTCATTAGACTCACACTACGTTATCTCTCTCTCTCTCTCTCTCTCTCTCTCTCTATACTCATCTTTGACTTGGATCCTTGACTGACTTGACCGTCGGAGAGGCGTTCCTCGGCCCACAACCCGGGGGTGCCTTTTTTGTAGGTTGGGCCTTCGAAGAGGAGGACGCCAGGTGTCGCTCACGTGCCATCTGGTAAGCCTGTTCTTTCATCCCACGTCATCACCTACAGCACACCACGAGAATCTCGAGAATCATAAATATTTTTGATAAACCAATGTTTTTTCATTTTTAGAATATGCTAGGTTGAACGAAATAATGCAATTAGTGGAATAATTTTGATTAGGAATTAATGACTACTTCTGTTATTAAAAAATCTCCTTTAGTATTAAAAATTACATTACAATCAAAAATGATGTCTTTTTTTTTTTCCTTTTGGAGTAACAAGTTAGAAAATACTTGTGCGATTTGGACTTAAACAATTTACAATTAAATCGCATTAGTGTCAAATTAAATACAAAGGCATGGCACATGTTACACAACCCAAGCCTCTAAGAGAAAGAAAACAGAGCTCATGATTTTGACTTGGCTTCGCTTCTGACTTCAGGCTTGGCTTGATGAATCAGCTTCATACTTCGCTTCATCAGTGCTATTAGTTTTGATGTAGATGCGAAACTATATGCATATGATGCACCCACTGTTGTTACAACACATAAAAAATTAATGTGCAAACCATAAAAATACAAAATATCTCAAATGGACAAATATGCAAATTACATTCAGAAAGTACTAAAATTACAATACCAGTGATAATGAATATTGTCAAGATACTGAAATACCAAACTGCAACACGATCTATAGAAAATTATGACTAAAACTTATAGATTCCAATTATTACTCTGCTCTCACATCTAAAATTCCAAACAGTTTAAATCCAAGATTTAAAAAAATTAGAGTTGAAACATCGAAGTTCAGAATTAAAATTCTCAAACTTCATATCCAAAAATCAAAATGCCAAAACTAAAAACTTGGCATTTGGAATTCACGTTTTGAGATCGGAGATGCGAAAAAAGTAAAAAAATGCATTGAAGATTAAAAAAAAACTGAAAATTGCATAGAGAATGCGAAGCAACCATCTAAAAAGTGAAAAAAGAAATAAATTCTGAAAATTTTCGAACTTGAAATTTTAAAATTTGAATTCTATACCTTCAAATTTGAAACTAAAATTTTAGACATGAAAATTCGAATTTTAATATGAAAATTCAAAAATCATACGTTTAAATTTCATTTTTAAATATGAAAGTTCTGACATTTCAAATTGAAATTTTGATTTCAAATCAAGAGATTGCGACATAGGTGGGAACAAGTCCAGATTTAACGGAAAGAATATTGATACTACAACAACAACACCAACACTACCTCCCAGTGTGGATCCCGCTTTTGCGGGGCCTGGGGAGATATAGATATAGGCAGCCTTACCTCTACTGGAAAGAATATTGATACTAAAAAAAAAAATCCAAAAGAGTTTGGATAATGAGTTACCTCGTTGTTGTCGAAAAACATCAACCATCTTGGCGATCTCTTGCAAATCTAGGCAGATAGAGGGAGTGAGAGAAAGAGGACTATAGGTGAACAACAGCTCTTTAGATTGTGTGAGAGAGAGGGCTTTGAGAGGGAAGTGAGATATTACAAAAGAGTCTAGAGAAGGGGTTGGGGAAGAGACCTTCGAGCAGGGGTAGAGAGAGACAGTATGGAAGAGTCTAGAGAGGGCAGAGGGGGTTAAACATCGGGCACCATAAAACCATTTTCCAAATTTTTAAATAAAAAATTACATGTTGAATAGGTTGAGAAGTTAAAGAGACAATTGCCCTTTGATTTTGATGGGCCCGTCAAAATCCATCACTAAGAATTTACTATTCACAATTTTTGATGAACCTTCCTATCAAAATCGGTCCTTCACCCGTCAAAATATACATCGCGATCCGAGAATAACCCCATCTATCAGTGTCATTTCTTTCCCGTCAAAAAATTTTGACGGATCAACTTTCGTCAAAATAGCCCGTCAGAAATTATATCGAGATCTGCGTAACTTGCCAAACCATCAAAATCCTTGTTTTCTGTTAAAATTTTTGATGAACCAACTTACAGTCAAAATATCCATCAAAAATTCCAATGTTGTTTTGTAGATCCTATTAAAAAAAAAAAAGAGAGAACTAATCATTGATGGGAGAGTCTAAGCGAGGTGGATACTGAAGCATAAAAAAGCAATTGTTGCCGTGTTGGTATTGACATATTCATCATCTATGGGCATGATATCGAGCCTTGACATGTGCAATAAGTGCAAAAAAGACAATTTTTTTTACTTTGTGGTTTAGTTTATGACTTAGACTCCTCTGTTCTTGTTTCCTTTGTTGGAGATATAGTGAGTACAGTTTTCGTTTTTTGTTTGAAAAATGGTCGCTAATAAGTAGGGTTCTGAGGAGGGGCTTTATGCTCTATTATCATTAATGCTTTATGCCACAGTTACCAGGATTGTGGAACGATCGGATCATGGAACACAGTACAGGTATGCGGTACGCCACCTCCCTAAAAAGGGAATGAATAGTGTAGATTATTTGGAACGGGTTTTAGGAAAGAAATTCGTAACTCCGGATCTTTAGAGTTCATAGTTATTTCACGGTACTAATTTTTATGTAAATGAGACTGACTCTAATTAATGTTTACCACTAATTTAATTTAATTTAATTTGATTCCCCACAGCTCAATTCCCTTTCATTGTGAAGCATATTTAAAAGTTGAAAATGTACTAGGTGCATGATATGGATTAATTAAAACATAATAATGTGTGTTTAATAGGTTGGGCACCAACTAATAAGAAAGGAATTGGCTAACATGTACAATGTGCACCTCCCTATCTCCCTCTCCTAATTGGCTAATCCTCTAGAGGGAAAATCATTGTTGACTTGGTTGTATTTGTTATATTTTGATAAAAGCTAAAAAGACAATTTTGCATGTACTTGAATAGATTGATATGTTCAAAGTATGTTTGATATATGTTGATATTTTATATATTGTTAATGTACAAGCTTTTACTTGACTCAATGTAGTTGACTATATGTTACATATATCTTATCATATTAGACCCACTTTGATAAGGATACTTTTTGTTTGAGTCAAAGTCTTTGAGTAAGATTTGAAGTGTTCTTTGAGAATGGTTTTGTCAAGTCAATTGATCTGACTTTTGTGGGATTTTTTGTGACTATAGCTTGTTTCTTACATATATATGGTGTCATTTCATATATCTACTTAAAGTATGATGACTATAGCTTTATAGGAACTTTGAGCTAAGTTTGCCAAAGTCCTATATTCAAAATTATACATTCAAAGTCCTATGTTTAATGACCTATATTGAAAGTCCTTTGAATGATTCTTTGATTTCTTAAGTGAAAGCAAAATTGCAATTTGAATGTCTTGTTTTGTCAGTGTATGTGTGTATGTGAAGAGTCATAGTTGCAAAGCTATACATAGTACATGAGTTTTGGTCTATTCCAGCCAAAGTCAATTAAGCTAATTTTGAAATAATTGTTTTTTAGATTTCATAATCTTTTAAGCAATTTATCCTTGATCAATATGCTGAGATATTATCTTAATCCTTTAATATGTTTTCCTTTAATTATTGATTTTAATATGATCATCATATTGCTTCCTAAAGCATGATGAGCCTTATGAGAAAATGATCTTCATAAAATGTTTGATTATTCTCAGTCAATATCTTTAGAGAATTCATGAGATTGTTTGGTAATTATTATTATCATATTTTTTTTAAGGATTACATCCTATTTAAGTTCAGCAAATTATCTACACTATTTGTATGGAAAGTATCTTTGAAATGTCTTGAATTATATTGTGTTATTAATTTGATTGATATGCATCAATATTTTGAGATTAACATTGATATCGTTTGATGATACTCACCTAAGGAAGAAGACCAAAACCAAGCACAGATCTCCTCCATATTTTTTAATGGGGGTTGCATATTTCATTTCCAATCAAATTCTTTAACATAGATTTTGGATCATAATAAGAATATTCTGAATCTTACCTTATGTGTTCCAATGGATAAGAGATCTAGTACAATGGTATGAAGAAGATTAATTGCCAAATGAAGATTTACAATGGTCAAAGATTGAGATTTCCTTTGGGAGCTATTTTTGAAAGTTTCAAAGTTAGTGTCAACGACTTTAAAATCTGGTCAGTGTCAAATTTGAAGTACATCAAAACTTGCCAAGCATGGACCAGTTATCATGAAGATTTGAATGCTATATAAAGAGGAGCTGAAACTAGCAGCAAGACACAAGACTTGATCAAATTGTGATAATCATTTGATATAAACTCGTGTCCTTAATTGTATGTACTATCTTGTGAGAAGTAAATCTTTGTAAGGAAAAATTATAACGAGTGACTTGTGGAACTTACTTGGGTAGCTAAGTGTTGAGTGAAACAATACTTAGTGAGTAACTCAATTTAAGGTATCTAGTTAAGTGATAGATCTAGGAGAGTGTCTCTAGATCGAGTGGCTGGCATTATAATTTATAAGTACTCAAGGAATCAAAACTGTTATGGAGTTGAAAACTCAATATTTTAGCTTTTTAATTGAATAAAAAATGAAATGGTTTAAATCCTAAGAAAAAAAGTTTTAGCCGGGGACTGTTTGGAAGGGCTAACGTCGTAAAAACATCACGTATTTGTCCTCTTTAATTTCTGCATTTATAAACCTGTACAAATTCGTTGATTACTAATCTATTTTATAGTGACTTTGACATATCGACTTTCAAAGTGCTTCAAAATTTCGTTTAGTTTTAATTTTCTATCAATCACACTATCCACCCTCCCCCTTACGGTGATTTATCTTTAACTTTGGGACCTTCACATTGAATTAAGTGGACCAGTAGCCCTCCCCCACCCCCAAAGAAAGAGTCGAGTATTCGTTATAGGATACATGCATGGATTGATCAGGATATGTCTCGATTTTGTAAAGTAAAATATTGATTCTTTATTGATAAATTAACTTATAGAATATTAGACATTTAGCATTATAGTTTGATTATAAAGTTAACCAATCATACATGAAATCAGTTCCCAGATTCCTATCTATATGATAGATTTATAACAATGCACTCTTATCCATGTGAAATTCTTGAAATACATATTTCTGATGGTATATATGATATAAAAGTTGTCTACACAGATGCAACGGGGAAATTGGATCCCATAATTTTCGAGGAAAAATTTATGCAGCCAAAAGGGAAGGAAGAGATTCACGTTTCCTGCACGTGCCATGTGTGGCACTGCACATCCCAACGTGATCTGTTCTGGTCAAGTACATCCCCGGGAATCCAAAAGCTGACATGTTAAGTCTGGTTGAAAATAGGAGCCCAAAAAAAAAAGAAAAAAGAAAATGCATGAAGTTGCTCAAACAGGGAAACGTTGGTGCATTGGCCTAAACATAATGTAATGACCTTTTTCATTTTTAAAAAACAGAAGGTTAGCTAATCATGGAGTTCATTTTGGACACTTTCGCTTTCTTTTCTCTATATGCTAGTGTTATCTAGTAATAAAATAAAAATAATTTCGCGTAAATGAACAAGACGTTGGCAACTTGGCATGGATATAGTTGAGTACCTAATTTTAAAGAGCATGTCACATTTGTCAAATGTTAGAAAAGTGAGTCTTAATTAGGGTTGGCAAAAATTCGGGTTCGGTTCAATTTGAGTATGGACAAATTAGATATTTGGATAAAATTTTCATATCTGAACCCTGTCTGGATTATAAATCGAACACTCTGACCAGACCCGAACTCGGACTCGAATGTCCGATGTCCGGATCCGGTCATCAGAATTTCCAAATTTGCAATATGATTTTTGAACATTTTGACTGAAATTTTGTGTAAGCGAGTCCGAATCTTATTTTTCAATGTTCGAACCCGGTTGTCTGGAGATGTTTTATGAAATTTTCTAGAGGATTTGGACCAAAATTACACATAAACGTAGTTGTCCGATGTCCGAACCCAATTGTCTGAATTTGTCTGTACCCGAAATGGTTCAAAAATTCGAGCAAACCGAACCGGACCTGGATTTAAATTTGAACATGGTTGATTGTCCGAATTTTAAATGTGGACATAGATTTTGTAACCGTACCCGATTTTTTTCTGATTGGACACATTCGGATAATCAAATCGGACATATTTTTGCCAACCCTAGTCTTAATTGAGGAGTTGGAGCCCAATATACCTAAAAAAATTGAAGGCGGTAGTCCTCTCTCATCTATCTATCTATCTATCTTTCTATCTATCTATCTATACTTAAAATTGAGTGATCACATAATATTTAGACACTTGACAATCACTCATTGGATATAAGTATTTTTTCTTTTTTCTTTTTAAAATATTGATTAAGGCATTAATTAAGACTTATTAGCAAAAGTAATTGGATCAAATTAATGTAGGCATTCAACTTATAGGTTTAATTTTGTATTTGGGAAGTGCTTAAAATTACAAGTCCAATTTTGGTGTTTCGAGTTTTCTTTTTTCAAAAAAATAAAAATTGGTATCTTCTTAGAACATGTACACAATCTATATTCATAATCTTAATATTATAAATATAGAAAATGATAAAATCATGGGTCAAGAATATTACAAATATTATTTTAAAAAATTATGATTTCAATTAATTATTTTATCATAGTTTCATTAATGTATATTTACAAATATTTAGTTCACCCAAAAAAAAGGTTTAAATTTTAGTCTTCATGTTAGTTTTCAAGAATGGGTAAAATACTATTGGCTCTTTGATTTTTTTTAACATTTTGAAGATCTTAATTGATGACCGTTTAATTTTTTTAATCAAACTTTTGTAACTATCAATATTTGTAACTGTGGCTTCTTCTTTTAACCTATTTTACATGAATTAGTTCCAATATTTTAACTTTTCTCCCTGTATAAAAAGAAAGCCTTACGAAAATATGCTTTAAGAGTAATAGGCCAAGTAAGTGCTAGCATCCAAAAATTACTTTTCATAATTTGTGGAGTAATGTTGTTTTCATAAAATATTTTTATTTTACATTTTATACTTATATTATTTTTTCAAAAGAATTTATTACTCTTATTATGTTTTGAGTGTTGGATAATTTATCGATATAGTACTATTATCATAGGGATACATAAAAAATGACTTGATGGTTATTGAGGTATTGGAAAAATTATTAAGACAACAAGTTTAGTTTCTCTCACCCCTTTTTTTATAGGACTGAGATCTTTTTAAAATCTTACACAAATCTTGCATTCATAATATTAATATCATAAAAATAAAAATAATAAAATCATGGATCAAGAATATATAAATATCATTTTTTAGAAATAGGATTGAAAATAGCTATTTTATTGTAGTCCATAATATAAATTTACAAACATTTTAGATCGGCAAAGAAAAGGTTTTAGTTTTAGTCATAATCCTAATATTTATTAAGAATGTGCATAATGACTACGAACTCTTTGATTCTCCTTAGCATTTTGATGATATTAATTGATGATTTTGAATTTTTAAAATCAAACTTTTGTACCTAATGGATATGTGTAATTGAGGCTTCTTCTTTAACTTATTATGCATGCATGGATCCATTTTTTAAATGAAACTTTGTAACTAAGAGATATTTTAATTTTTTAATGAATGATACTTTGATTAATAGTAATAACAAAGGAGAGGTCATTTAGTAAATATGTAGTAATTCAAGAATAATTAGAATGAATGCAAGTAGTATTTCAAGATTTAGTATAAATCGATGGAATTGGTATATTCACAATTAAACAAAAAATGGATTCATCAAATATTTTAAATAATCAGTTACAAATAAGTATAATTAAAATTATTTTTTTCGTAAATTAGATTGAATAACACCATGGGTTTAATTGTGTATACTTCAGTTATTAACCAAAAAAAAAAAAATTGAACTTTTAGACTATATTTATCAAAATATTAATTTATTTTGGAAGATATGAGCAAGAGTTTTACCCAACAATGTATTTGTCATAAATATGTTGATTTATCATGTGGAAATTTGTTCAGCAAGAAAATTACAACAATCCATGCAAAGCATGGGCCCAACACTAGAATAAGAGATAAAAGCGTCAATGAGAGCATCCATTCATGAAACAAAGGAATATATTATAAGAGAGATAATGATATTTGCAATTCTTGATACTCTTGAATACTTGGTAATTACTCTCCCTCCAATACAAATAGGTTTAATCGGAGAAAATTAGTTTTCAATTTTGCTGGATAATTTAAGGGAATGACACCATTAGGTTTGAAATTAAGAACTTAGGGATCCAATGATCTAAAGATCAAAAAGATGAGTTTTAGATTTGGAAAAGAGCGAAACTTATAAAATTGACGGTGTAATGCATTGTATTTCTGAGAGTATAATCTAGTTTTAAAATTTATTTAAATTATCACACAAATTATACCTTTTTTTCTTCTTACTCCTTTGTATATTTGAAACTCAAAATGCACTTATCTATTATTATGACACATCTTATTTTTTTTGAGATTCAAGAAAGGAGATAGTTAGGAAACCTTAGAAAAAGATCCTTGTACAGATAGGATTAGACCTGGCAAAAATTGACCGACTCAAAAACCCGACCTAAATCTGCCCGAAAGTTTTGGGTTTTAAACACGATTTTCTCGACCCGAACCCAAAATAAACCGAACCCGAAAAACCCGTAAATTTTTGGGTCAAACCCGACCCGACCCGAACTCGCCTGCTCGACCCGAATATTATATACTTACTTTTAATTTTCTTTAATTTTTCCTCTTAACAATAATAGTTTTTCATTATAACGAATCGTTTAAAAACACGTTATACAATTACCACATTCCTTCGCAAATTAGATAATGGTTCCCTTTTTTTCCATAAAACAACGTCATATACAACTTATAAACGGTCCAATTTTTGAAAATGGCCGTGAAACAACTCTAATATTAAGAAAAATAATTTAGAATTAGAAAAGTATTGCAAATGTGCGAGTTATATCATTATATTTTTCGTAAAATGAATACGTCTCATCGCATTTTAAATAAGATTATTGTATAATAATCTGAAAATGTGATTTTATAATGAATAGATAATTATAATATCATGCGCATATATAATATTCTTTCGTTTGGATTCCTTCTAATTGGTCTCAAATCTAAGCCAATGTTGGGCAATGGACTAACTTATGTTTGTGTTAGGATCAACGTACTAATAAAATATGCCTAATTAAATAATGCTAGGTTAATTAACAAAACATCAAATTATTAAACGGGCTATTAACGAGTCAAACCGCTCCGACTCGTTAACATGCTTTAGATGGGCCGACCCACGAATGACCTAATCAATTATTAATATTTTAATATATGGGTCAACCCATCCAAACATGACTCATTATCCACCTGCATATGAATTTCATATATTATGTTGAAAAGTTTGGATATTTTTGATATTCTTTGAAAAAATTACAATTACAATGCTTGTTTATTAAATGCAGATAATTTTAAGTAATAAATATGCCGAATTTTTGATTTTGACAAAAAAAGAAATAATTCATTAAAAAGGCGTTTCAAACCCGTTGGGTTGATCCGAAATCCATAAAACCGAAATACGTCCGCCCGTATTTTACCCGAACCCGAGATACTCCCGACCTGTATTTTATCCGAACCCGTATACACCCGACCTGTATTTGACCTGCCCCCCGAGTTGACAGGTCTAGATAGGATCTTTATTATGTGGCATATTCATAAGTTTTTTTTGGCGGGGGGATAACTAGAAAAATTCAAAATTTTCTTAAATGTGCTCTTACCTAAAATATAAAGTAGCAATTTTTCTATAGCCCAACTACAGGTAAGGATGCATATATTTGATATTAATAATTTGCTTATGAAAGACTTCAAAGTTCATATATTTTTTATTAAATAATAATATCACACTTTTATAAATGGAAAGTTGAATGAACATGATTAGGCTCCATATAGGGCTTATAGGACAATAGGGGCAAAGTATATAGTTGCAAAAGGTAGCCATGACCTTCCTCGACTTTTCGCGTACAAGTTATCATTGAATTGTATGGTGTTAGGAAGTATGTAAAATTGAGTTGATTTTTAACATCATGCCACCCCCCCGCCAAAAAATCATTCGATCTAGTTCATGAATCTCCTGTAATACAAGTTCTGACTTCACCTTTATCAGACAGCCTATTGACACTTACAAGGCCCACAGGTAAAGAACTAAATCAATCGCATATGAGATATACACAAATGTCATTGGTAGCGTTCTCAAAACTTACAATAAACAGAATTATAACTCACTTATAAGTGTCATTCGAGATTTCTAATGGTTTACATGCTAGGAAATTAGAGCAAGCTAATAGCGGAAGCAATAGGATGAAACAGATATTCAGGAATTAAAGGAACGATAACAGGAACAAAACAACGACACACATGATTTACGTGGAAACCCAATGCGGAAAAAAACCACGGACGGCGACGAGCACAATCAATCCACTATATGAGTAGGGAGAATACAAAACGATCACAATCACAACAAGTGATTTGATCCAACAGCAGAATTACAACCTCTCTTGTAATCTCTCTCACAATTCTCTACCTCTCAATGTGTTTAGGGATTCAGGAGTGATTTTAGATCCTAGGTATGTCCCCTTTATATAGGGGCAGGAAAGTTAGGATGAGGAAACCCTAACCACCATGGTATCTTGGTCACCAAACCTCATCTTTCCAAAAAAGAAAAAAATCTTCAACCCAAAATATGAAAATAATATAATTTCCATAATATAGAAGATCTCAAACACACAATATGATCTTAGATTCCAAGTAGCCGGTAAAAGGGATTTGGGCCATAAACCCAACAATCTCCACCTTGGACCAAAATTCAACACTATCTCTCAATCACCGTCATCGCACCCCGAAGGGTGACGGCCCCCAAGGGGCAATGCCCCGAAGGGCGCTCAGTGGCTGTGTACGCCAACTAAGTCCAAGCAATGCTTGAACTTAGTTCTGGGAGATGACTTATATGAACCTTTCTTCATATAACCTGTCATAATAGATGCCTGCAAGACATAAAGGCCTCCTTGCCTCAAACCCTTCAGTAGAATCCGACTGCCCTTCGAGACCTTCAGAACCCCACCTTCAGCTGAATATTTGCACCCTTTGGATTCAAGGATGTCCAACGAGATGAGGTTACGTTTCAAGTCAAGAACGTGACGAACATTCGATAAAGTCCTGACAACACCATCATGAGTCTTGATTTAACAGTACCAGTTTCAGTTACATTACATTGGGAATTATTGCCCATGTGAACAACAGTTGAGTCAACTAGATCACATGTTGAAAACCAATCCTTGTGAAGACACATATGATAGGTACACCCAAAATTAAGAATCCAATCAGAATCGCTCCCCCCTTCAGTAGAGGTAGCAAACAGAACGTCACCATCAGAATCAGATTCAGCAAACGAAGTTTCAGCAGGCTCAGGAGAATTATCTTCTTCTTTCTCCTTCTTCTTTTGCAGTTTCCAATAATTAGCAACAATATGACCCAATTTACCACAGTAATTGCAGGTCTTACCAGCATGAGGATTTTTAGACTTAGAACGGTTCTTACTCGTAGTACCGTTCCCCTTTTCAGTTGTTGTACCCCTTACTACTAATCCCTCAGCCGGATCAGCATGGATGTCTTGGTCAAACTTTTTTTTAGACAGCAGGTTAGACTTGATATCCTCAAACGATATAGTATCCGAGTTACTATATAACATGATTTCCTTAAAGTGTTTGTAGGAAGGGGGTAATGATACAATAAGCAAAATAGCCTTATCCTCATCCTCAACTTTCACATCTAGACTCTCTAAGTCAACAAGAATAGAGTTAAACTCATTCAAATGCTTTTGGAGAGGGGTACCTTCAGCCATACGAAAGGTATACAACCTTTCCTTCAAACGGATCTTGTTGGCGAGACTCTTCGTCATGTAGAGTTCCTCCAGCCGAGCCCAAAGATCCACCGCAATTGTCTTATCAAGCACCTCTCGCAGGACATGTGGTGCCAAGCACAACTGTATGGCTGAAATCGCTTTCAACTCCAGTTCCTCCCATTCGTCCTCCGTCAACGACCCACGTCTCTTCTTCACATCTTCAGCCCACTGTTCTTCTGTCATCTTCTCAGGTTTCACGTGAGGTCCCTTCAGAACCTTCCACAACCCGTATTGAATGAGAACTGCTCTCATCTGCACCTTCCAGAGATTAAAACTAATCTCCCCATCGAATTTCTGAATATCTACCTTCATGATAGAAGACATCCTATAACCAAAACTCTGATACCACTTATTAGGGAGATCCAAGGAAGGAGCCCACTTGAATCAAGGTTCATGATAACAAGCCCAAGTGAGATTCCATTCCAAAACCCAACATTGCATAAGACAAAATAAAAGACTAACAGCTGTTAATGAGCAACTCCTAAAGAACGGTTTAATTAGTTTGGAAGACGCACAAAACACATGAGGCAGGAAAGAAACAGTTGTTAATGGGCCATTACCATTACCATTACCATCACCATCACTTCTTTCATTCCTCCATTCCCTCACATCACGCGCACTGGAAAACGACTCCTGAAGTGGAGGATGAAATTTGTATATTCATAAAATTCAAAAAAGTTGAATTTCTGGAAATTCTTCCTCTCTTTTCCCCGTCTGATTTATTTATTTAACTATGGGAGTCACTATTAGCCTTCAAAAATACAGAAAGAGAAATAGTATCGTTTTTTAAGTTGGCGGGTCGTCGTGATTTGTGAAGTGCACCTTCTCAGGTTTCAGTTGAAAGCGACTACCCACACACATATGCCCATACCACAACCCCCGCCTTAATTATCAAATAAAGTGGATATCTTTTTCATTTTCATATCCCTCATTTCTCTCCCCTCATCTTCCTCCTTTTTGCCCAGATTGCCGACATTACAAGTACTGCTCATCAAAGTTGCATGCAAGGCTTTTTTTTTTTTTTTCCTTTTTTTGGGGAGATGTTGAAGCTGGGAGATTGAAATTTGAAGAGATTTGGTTTCTGGGTGTGTTTGACTGTCAATTTTGGGGTCAATTTGATTTGGTTGACTCGGAAATTGAGGTGGGTCTTTCTCAGAATTAGCTAATTCGATTGGTTTTGGGGATTCAAGGTTGACAAAACAGAAGTGAAAGAGAAACAATAAGAATAAATCGAGCAAATGTCTTCGAAGAGCAGAGGATTTGATTCAGCTCAGAAGAACGCAGTTTCTGGGAAGTTGACACTTCTGCTTTGTATTGGGTGTTTTTGTGCTGGCATGCTCTTCACCAGCAGGTACTCTCTCTCTCTCTCTCTCTCTCTCTCTCTCTCTCACACACACACACACACACACACACACACACATTAAATTTTGTGGGTATTTGAAATGTGTCTTCTGATTAGCCAATTTCACAACTCTGGGTCTATTTTCACGACGGCTTATGAGAAATCTGCTAATTGATGAATTTTCTGGAAGTTGAGTTTTGTGGGTATTTGGAATTGATGATGAAATTAATCAGATTGTTGGTAGTAATATTTTGAGTTATCCACTGCTTAATGGTGTTGACGATTTTCTTGTGCACCTCCTCTCTACATCATTGTCTCAATTTCATTGCCACAGTGTTTTTCCCTTTTTATGTTTTTTGTTTTTTTGATCGGCGGTTGTTTGAATTGCATTAAATTGACTTTCCCAGTGTACGAATTTCCAGGAACTGCTGCAAAATGGTCTGTTATTGCATTGTTGTAGTTAATGTTATGTGCTACACTTGTGTAAAAGGAACGGTGAGTTGGTGAATTTTTATTTATTCTTCATCAACTTCTATGGTTATTGGAATTGTAAATGCCTAAATGGATCTGGGTTTAAAACAGGTAACATCATAACGTGCAAATTTAAACTGGGTAATGTGTTCTAGTCTCGATTATGTTGCTATTTATGCCTATTAATTTGCTTGCCCTTTCTAGTTGGTTTTTCCATGACCATGTTACTGGTTGGGGCAGGTTTATGTTTATGTTTATGAAATTAGAAGATCTTCAGTGCCCTTTGATAACAAATTGATTTTACTATGTTTTCTTTTTTTTTTTTTTGGTTTTTGGGGAGCCGCGCGGGGGGGGGGGGGAGCTACTGAGTGAACAACTTACCAAACACCCCCCACAAAGACCTTGGGGGGGGGGGGGGGGGGGGCGGAATGCAAATATATCCTAGTGATATGATCTTCAAATTTCTACGTTCTTCTTTCCACGTACTACTCAAATATATTCATGTCTAGAATGGAAAGAAACCAAAAAGTTTAAGAGGCTAGAAAATGATGATGTAAAAGAAGCTATAGTATGCTAATAGAACTGGCACATCAGTTCAACAGAGGATTGAAACATGGTTCAGTTTGAGATGCCTCATAGTCCTACCAGGGTTAAGAACTGGACAAGTCAAAACTGGTTTGACTTGGGCAGTGCTTAGCTTTTTCATTGTTCATGTGTAATGAATGTCCTCTTTTACTATTTTTTATATGAAGATATATTGGCTGAGGTATATACAAGGAAAAGTATCGGTCAAACACAGCGAATTTATACTATAAGTAGCCCTTGGGTTAAGGAACTTGATTTAACAGTCAGGCCACTTATCTCTTGTCCCACTGCTTGGTCTAGTTCTTGGTTTTCTTGACTCAAACAAGTGGTTATTTGTGGATCAATGCCCTTTGCTTATCATATTTGTAATATGAGTCCAATGTGAGCTCCGACTTGGTCTGCTCCTTGAATCAAAAGAACTTTTATGTAGTTCCAAGCAAATGGGTGGAATTTAGGAAAATTTCTGTTTGGGTAATTACAAGGTCAAATAAAATTGTTTTTAGTGGCCTCTCTTCTGGATTCTTTTTCCCCTGCTTGAAAAATGTACAGAGTATTGAGGTGCTTCATAGACATTTTGTATTTGCTTTGGTGCTCACTTTGCAAGACTTGTGCATGTTCATGTTTTGTTCACGTGAGATGCTGCTTGTGGCTTCTTGCGAGAGTCTGAATGCCGTGTTTGTTTAGACAGAAGATCAAATTTCCAGGGCTATATTGATTTTGCGATTCCTGCAAAATTTCAGAAGGTTCTATAATTGCCACATCATTAAACCTTGTTTCTATTGTTTGTGAGGTCCACTGTGTTGTCAGTTCTTCCCGTCATAGATCACATGTTTTTGATTACTTCAACATTAGTACCTCTGGTTATGCCATTACTGTGCGGAATCTTTAGCTTATGAATCTTACTGTTCATGCTGAGGGCCTCTTTTCTGTTGAAGGATGTCAGTAGAACCTGAAGATAAAGTCCTGTTTCGACGAGCTACAATGGAAGCTGGAATACAAAATTTGATTAAAGAGGATTGTGACCAAAAATCTGTAAGTGTGTTGATAGGTGACTTTGATGTCGGATTTGTTTTAACTGTCTGGAAAATGATAGAATGATGAATCGATGCCGCCTTATGTGTTCTCTGACTTGTTTAAGTTTCTTTGTTTTTGCCTCTTGGCAGAAAGATGCAAAAAATGAGCCTAAGAGTGTGTTTGGTGAAGTTTCAAAGACACATCATGCTATACAGTGAGTTGGATCTGCTCTCGTGGTGGCTTGTTGACTTTGGTTACCTCATTGTTGATGCTAGTTGTGAATGTAATCTAATCAGGACCCTTGACAAGACAATATCAAATTTAGAAATGGAGTTAGCTGCTGCAAGGGCTACACAAGAATCTATAATGGATGGATCCCCGGTGTCAAATTCTAGTGGAAAAAGGAAATATTTGATGGTAGTTGGCATTAATACCGCTTTTAGTAGCAGAAAGAGAAGGGATTCTGTCCGGGCAACTTGGATGCCAACAGGTTAACTAAGTCTCCCATGAAGTTTCATTTGCTGTTTTTCTTCATTTTACCTTTAAATTCATTGCTGATCTATAATTCTCAATCTTTTCACTAATCAGGAGAAAAGAAAAAGAAGCTGGAAGAGGAGAAGGGCATCATAATGCGATTCGTCATAGGTCACAGGTGAGGGATTGGTGATGCAAAAAGCTTGTGAATATCATCTGCTATTACGCCTTAGTGCCCTTGTCGTTGGTTATCATTACCTGCATATATTGTGGCTAATGGGAAACTTTGCATTTACTAATTGTTTGAACTTTGAGTTAAAGTGGTCAAGCTAGAATGCAAAGGGAAATGGTTTAAGAAATGTTATCATGTTTTAATAACTCGTGGCTGTGAATAGAGACTGGTGGATCTTGGAAAAGATGACTGGTTGGGTAAAGAGAATTAGGTCCAGGGTTGAAGCCAAGCAAAGGGCAACCTATATACATTTTTATTGTGCACTGGACTACATTCTTTATTGCGGCTTAGGGGCTAACAAATGACTTTCTGCTGCTCCAATTTTGCGTTGGATGTGCCATTCTAGCGTGACGATGTACAATTCAAGTGTTTTGATCATATTTAAATGAAGAAATGAAACCTGTATCTGTCTTATTTTACTTTTGGAAACTAAGTAGAGAATGTTATTGATTCCAAACTTGAACAATAGTAACTAAAAATATATAAGCCAAATATAGCCATTGGAAAAACCGAGCAACCAAAGAAAACTAACTGTAGATGAGTGTCAGGTGGAACCCTTCTTGTAATACTCTACTACTTTGGATTCCAAAGCTTCAACTGCAGCCAATCTTTGCGATGCAGCCTCAGTTGAGTGTCAAGTCGCTTGATTTGTCAAATTAAAACACCTCACCATAGCTGAATATAATAGAGGACCTATGAAATGCTTCTGAAAATCCTACAACTAAACTTCCTTGAACAAGTTGATGTGTAACAATTGTCAAGTCAGGATCTGTAAGTTTATTTATTGGAGGCCTAACTGTGTGGAGTAAGATGGGAACCCCCTTCCCTCCAGTATACAGTCCATAATGACAATGTGCCACGTGTGGATCCAATTGAAATGCAGTTTGGGATGTGTAAAGAGCCCTACCCCTGACAAGCAGAGACATTGTTACCTAGTTAAACACTATATAACACCTCCAAAATGCTGAAATGTTTCTCTACTGGCACCCAGACAGTCTAATGCTTATTTTCTCCTTTTGATTGCTTTTGCTGTTGCTAGTGCCACAGCAGGTGGTATCCTAGATAGAGCCATTGAGGCTGAGGATCAAAAGCATGGAGACTTTTTAAGGCTGGTAAGTTGATCAGACTTCTGCTGTTTGCCTTATTAAATGAATGCATGTAAAGAAGAGAACACATATTGGACTTCATGATATTTTGAATCTAAATCTTCCATCTTATTGGAGCTAATGGTGTTTCCCTTTTATGTATGATATGAAGCAGGAACATGTTGAGGGTTATCTTGAATTGTCTAAAAAGACAAAAGTATATTTTGCTACTGCTGTTTCTTTGTGGGATGCTGAGTTTTATGTCAAGGTTGATGACGATGTACATGTAAATATAGGTAAAAGGCCATTATTCTTTAAGTTAAATTTCAAGCATTGAGCATACAGTGTATAATAGAGTTCCCCATAAATATCTCATGCAGTTCAGCAGTTTCATATAGTTGTTCAACTTGCCACCACGTTAGTCAGTACTTGCCATATATGTTATGTTGATCTTCTTCTGGTGAATTACAGCTACTCTAGGGACAACCCTAATTCGGCATCGGTCGAAGCCTCGTTTGTACATAGGGTGCATGAAATCTGGTCCCGTCCTTGCTCAAAAGTAAATTGTATTGTCTTGTGAAGTATCAGGTAACTCTGTTCTTATGTCCGCTACATTCGTTGACGCTTATTGATGGACAGGGGTGTAAGGTATCATGAACCTGAGCACTGGAAGTTTGGGGATGAAGGAAATAAGTATTTCCGTCATGCTACGGGCCAGCTGTATGCCATTTCCAAAGATTTAGCAACCTATATATCGATAAACAGGTGAGTGACCAGGCTTTTCTGATAGTGATGTGATTGGGCTATGCAGACAATAAACCATCACTAATTCCTTGGGATCTTGCTCTCAGGCATCTCCTGCACAAGTATGCAAATGAGGATGTGTCATTAGGTTCTTGGTTCATCGGGTTGGATGTAGAGCACATTGATGACCGAAGATTATGTTGTGGTACTCCGCCTGGTAATGGTCCTCCCTTCCTGCCTCCTAATTTTAGTCTCACTAGCAAACTCTTGAGACTCAATTGCAGTGAAGTTACGTGAATTTTTGTTTTTGGTTTTTAAGAAAAGGGAGGGGGAAGGGGAAAGGGAGGGAATGAGGAAAGTTAGAAAGAAAAAAACAAAGGGACGATATATGTCCACAAAATAGTCCTGATTTAAGTTGGTTGCCATTTTGAATCCTTGTAATTGGCCATACTTTGGATGTGGCTTAACCTACTCTTTTGTTAGTACTACAATATTGTGTGCTCCAATGTTTAAAATTGACAGGAAAAATCATGAATGACATGATCACCTTAGCTACAACAATTTTGAAAGCTATGTTATTCCCATTCAACCACAAGTCTTCTAATGACTATGCATCCAGGTGTTGGGCTACCAAACCAAACCAAGCCAATACCTTTAGTTTCACCGTGGGCCTTTATAGTTGTGTTTGTGTGCTTTTTCTCCTTTTTTTGTGTTGAGGGGGAGGATGAAATGTTTGTATTCTCACCAGTTACAACAAGTACAAAAATTAAGTTGTGAAAGAGGTTGTCTCATTGGACTCTAGCTACAAAAGGCACTGACATATGTTACTCTGCAACAAAAAGAAGTGGAAACCGTTCATCAAGGCATTGGTTGGTGCTAAATAATTTGTCTTGTGTCTCATTGTCCTACCTATGCACATCGAGTGTTTCGCCCAAGCAATTTTAACATAAACCTGTCTCTCTGCAAGAAAGCTTAACACCCATTTCAATTATGAGTGAGCTGAAATTGTTTTTACCCCCCCCCCCCAAAAGGAA